>BQNB010049559.1:17554-39307 GCA_026074375.1 Tanacetum coccineum | reverse complement strand
ATCAGCGTCAAATCAACTTTAACATTTAAACACTAACACACAAAAAAAACCCTACAACCATAACACCACTTTTGGGACCCATCTTTTTTTTTCTTTTCCATTTATTTAAACAAACTACTACGTAAAACATTTCATTCATTAAATAAAAATACAAATTACAATACTTAAAAAAACATATGAAAATAAAAAAAACATACGATGAGATATGTGGTTGTGTACTATTAATTTATAATTAATGGGAATAGCTTGCTAATTAACTCATCTTTAAAGAGAAGTGATTGGAACACTTTATTTTTTTAGTTGCAAGTGTGGTACAACCATGTAGCACATGAAGATCACTGTCTTAATAAAAAGAAAAAACGTGCAAATCAATACACAACTTTAAAGGGGTGTTTATATATATTTATTTTCTTATGAGTAGTAAATTTTCGTTGTTAGTTTTTGATTTTTTTAATATTATTAGTCTTAAAATGTATATAATTTAATTTAAGTGTGATACTTTGTTTTTTTAAATATGTCTTGTTTTTGTTTTAATGTGTTAAGAAAATAGAAAAACAAATCTAATCATGCATACACAACAATTTTTTTTATGTTTGCATGTATTAATTCAAAATCAATTTATAAAAGAAGTTTATCTCATTAAATATATAATTGTTTTTCGCCGCAACGTGCGGGCAAAAAGTATTAGGGTGAATAACTCAATTGATTATGATAATAGGTTCAGTACATAATATGGAGTACAATGAATATTCTAGAAGCGGGTTTGAACCCAATAAACTAATATGCCGACTAACACTCCCCCGCAGTTTATGCGGGAGGACACCGAATGATCAAGCTGGTACGAAACTCTTCAAACAAAGCGGAATGCAAACCCTTGGTGAAGATGCCCGCATACTGATAACGAGATGGAACATGAAGAACTCGAACCCGACCAGCAGCAACGAAATCTCGAACAAAATGAATGTCGATCTCTATATGCTTCGTACGTTGATGCTGAACCGGATTAGATGATAAATAAACAGCACTGCCATTATCACAGTCAAGGTTTCAAAAATCGTGAATCGTTAACCGGGCGATCGACCACCTTTTAGCTTGTAATCGTTCTAGGCGGGATTAATCGACGATTAATCGGATTGGCATTTCTGACAAAATTTGGGTATTTTCGGCAAGTTTTGTGTATTTTCGACGAGTTTTAGGTATTATTGGCAAGATTTTTTTCTAAAAAACAACTTGTAATAGATTTAAACATTTACTATAAGTGATCAAAACAAGTTTACGGTGAGTTTTAGGTACTTCCGGCAAGATTAGAAGGTTTCCGGCAAGTTTGACCACCGTGATCGCCGTTGACCACTGTTGACCTATTTGTTTGACCCAGTTACATAAATCGGCAAGGTCGGTGGCCTTGTAGCGCCTAGGCAGCGATTAATTGGCGTTGTAGACCTTTTTTTGCAACATTGATCACAGTAGACAAGCGTAGCGAAAGGTAAAGAAGTATGCAACTCACGTAATAGTTTCCGCAACCAACAAGTCTCAACAACAGCATTTACAACACCACGACACTCTGCCTCGACACTAGACCGAGAGAGCGTCTGTTGACGCTTAGATCACCAAGATAGCAAGTTGTTGCTAAAAACACACAATAACCCGAAGTAGATCGCCGAGTAGTGGGGTAACCAACCCAATCCGCATCCGAGTCAGCAACTAAAGATGTAATAGAAGACTAATACAGTTGTAACCCATGATCTAAAGTGCCATGAACATAGCACAAAATCCGTTTAAGAGCCGCAAAATGAGGCTCCCGTGGATCATGCATATAAAGACAAACCTGTTGCACGACATAGGAAATATTCAGGAGAGTAAAGGAAAGATACTAAAGAGCACCTGCAAGACTACGATATAATGTCATATCTGATACTGGATCACCATCATCTCCCACTTTGGACTCAGTATCAACAGGAGTTCGATTGGGGTTGTAATTAATCATATGAGCCCTCTCAATAATCTTAGCATCACATTTTCGCTGAGATAAGAACATCCCTGAGGAATCACGCATAATAGAAATAGCCAGAAAATAATTAAGAGAACCAAGATCCGTCATAGAGAACTCCTGGTGCAATGAAGCAATAATGCGTTGTAACAATACCTCAAAGGAATAAGTCAGAACAATATCATCAACATATAATGGTAAATGAGTAGTGTCAGCCCCCTGTCTATAAATAAATAAAGACGAGTCACAACGACTATGAGTAAAATCAATACGTGCAATGTATGCCGCAAATCGCTGAAACCAATCCTGAGAGGCCTGCTTAAGACCATAAAGAGACCTCTAAAATAAACAAACATAGTTAGGATGTGCAGAATCATGAAATCTTGGAGGTTGATGCATATAAACCGTCTCAGATAAACCACCATGTAAGAAGGCATTCTTGATATCAAGCTGATGAACCGACCAATGTCGAGAAGTAGCCAGACTAAGTACAGTCCGAATAGTAAGCCGGTTTGACAAGCGGACTAAAGGTCTCATCAACATCAATACTTGATAACTATGTGCTGCCATTTGCTACAAGATGAGCCTTGTAGCGACTAAGAGTGTCATATGCTAAATGATTATGCTGAAACAACCACATACAACAAACAATGTTTTCATTCGTGGGTCAGGGCGCTAGTGTCCAAGTGTTATTTTTAATAAGTGCATTATATTCATCATACATAGTATTTTGTCAATTTGGATCATTAAACGCATCAGTATACGATTTAGGTAAGGGTGAAATGAAAGACACGAGAAGGTTAAGACGCTCAGGATGATGATTAGTGCCGACATGTAAACGTGTGACCATGGGATGAACTGAAACCGGGTTTGGATAGGCTGCGGCTGTGGAGGTATTTGTTGCGGGGTGACGTCTGGAGTGGGTGGATAAGGATGTAACGTAGTATTAGTGTTGTTGGGGGTTGGAGAACTAGTGGCTGGAAAACTAGGTGAAGAACTAGGTGTATAACTAGTTGGAGAACTAGTGGTTAGTGAAAGAACTAAAGAATCTATGATCTGGTGGTCTGGGAGACTCAAACCACAAGATAGCCATTATTATAGTAAGAGAGTAGAGAGAGAAATAAAAGGTGTAAAATAAATGTGAAAGTGTAAAATGATATAAGTCTCAACCCCTCCATGGAAGCCTTGGAGGGGTATTTATAGCCCACACGAATGCTAAGTATACAAGAATGTCTATTCTAGTCCCTGCGTGTGGAGCTATTATAAACTATGGTAATTCTGTAAATATCGTCACATAAAATGAAATCCTAACAATCTTCCCCCATGGGACGATATACATAATTACTTACCATATTTTCCTAACAAGTACATATTGATTAAGAACAAAAACTTCCACGAAGCTTCTAATGCTGATGATGTCTTCTGTGGTCTTTGACTTCAAGTCTGTACTCTAACATGCATCATCTTTGTAGTACCTTGTAGGAGAAATACTGTAATAGGCACGAACTTAGTAACCATACACTTCTGGTTAAGAAAAAGCTTCTGAATTAGCTTCCCCCTAATTCATGCCACATATTCTTCATTAGAAGCTTTCAAAGCTCCCCCCAAACTAGCAATCATCTTTTGAGCAGTTTCAAAGCTTTCTCACAAGCTTAGAATAATTAAGTGCACAACGGAATTAGTAGAATACCACATCAAATATTACTGCTTCTTTAAGAATAAGCATAGTGATTGACCGTTCGGGGAAAATATTAACTGGATCAGCAACGTATCTGCTCACGCTTGAATAATTCTTCTCACAACTCTTCCCCTTGGAAATTCAAATAATGCATACTAAAATTCACAAGATATCTCTTCCCCCATGTGGTTGAAGAAATGCACCCAAAAGCCACAAGTTAAAGCGTTGATTTTCTCTGCGATTATGACATTTGTCTTCCCGGCATGGCCTAACACAAAAGATTTTCAAGAAAGATGACTTTTTCAAGCTTTCAAGAAAAAGAAATGCAAAGACTCAAGGGTGTGTCTTCCTTCCCCCTTGCTGGTTTCGATACCTCAGAATCAGCAAAACCTTATACGCTCATATACTTGAATACTTGTGTGAGGAATAAATTAGCTCAAATCTATCCCGTGAGAATCAATTGCTAATCAAATCTCTACTCATAAACTCTCTCTAACTATCTTTTTACCAACCGTTTTGTAGGCTATTTGAAGTGGCCACTGACGGAGTAAACCCGATGAACCAAAGTAATAACCTATTAATTGTATGTTTACCATTGATGGAGTAAACCCGATGAACCAAAGTAATAACCTATTAATCTAAAATATTTAGTTCAGGTTCACCAATTTGTATAAACCTTTGGTTAAGAAACGAGAACTACATTAAACAAGATCAACAACCCACTGTATGTTTACCACTGATGGAGTAAACTCGATATACCAAACTTGAAACTGAAGTAGAATTCCCTGTTCTTGTGACCTAAGCTTGCACAAATGTTGGAAGAATAGTGTAGAGAAACTCAATACTTACCAAGCAAAGTATGAGACATTCATCACCCTTTGCGATTATCCACAACGTCTTCTGCGTGACACTGAGAACTACAACGTATCTCCTTTAAGTGATAGTTAATCAGGTCTTCAACCAACCACCCCGACTGCTGGTAACTAGATAACCCAAGTCTTTATCCAAAATCTTAAGCCCAAGCAAGTTATCATTGAAAGTCATGCATCCAACCAACTATGAATGACTAAATCCCGACTTCAAGATAAAATAAGTACACGCCTTCGTGAAGTCCAACTTCAATCTTAAATAATTGATACCCAATTACTTCGTAGTCGCTTAGAAGAATTAATTCCAAATCTAGCCATTACAAATTAAATTCCATGATTCTTTATAAGCATCGATCCCGACCTCGTCACATTGTCACTTTGTCATTTTAAACCTAGAATACAACTGATTACCATTTAATCTCAAATATTTAGTCCTAGTTAACCAATTTATAAATTTGTATAAACTTTTGGTTTAGAAACTTAGAACTACATTAAGCAAGCTCAAATGTAATCATTAACAACTAAATATGGCAAAAATCATCCCAAGTGAATTATTTAGCCAAATTTAGTTTTAATACGAAACATTGCCTAATTTTCATGCTATACCCGGCCTAGTCATGTACACCAAGAATAAATGAGTTAAAATGAAAGCTCAATATTTATGTACACCAAGCCCATCAACCAACTTATATCACCTCAACCCATTTTGATATTAACCAAAAATTCAGCCCAAACCAATTAACAACATTCAAATAACCTATGATTATATTAGGCCCACTTCCCAATTTATAACCCGGGTCCATCATAATAGTTCAGGCCTAATAAAAACTCTAACGTGATCCAGACCCAAGGAATTAGGGATATATATCACAACTATCCTAATTGTTAGGTCATAATAAAACCTAAACTACAAACACATTGCCTCCATGTCCCTCCTCTCTCCCAAACCATACGCAGGCACCAAACTCACCCTCACAATCAAAATCATTCTAATTTTATGCTTATCACCCTTATCACACGATAGAGACATCACATCAATCTTAGCCATCAAACAATTTAACCCCATTCTTATGTTAATCATAATCAAATCACCTTTGAACATCTTCAATTTTTTTTAACCCTTTAACTGATTCGGCCCAAGCTGAATTTCAAGTGAGTTTCTGCTTGACCTCGTTTCGTCTGATTAATGAAGAACTAAAGAAATATAAGGCTTCAAGATCTTTATCATAAAGGTCTCGAGTAGGTTGATTTGATTTTCGAATTGTTTGAACGAACTCTAGAGAGAAAGTAACAGTTTTGTTATATTTCTCTCTTTATAGTTTCGGATATAAAAGAGAAAGTTTAGGCTTTTATAGATCAATGAGTAGATCGTGTTTAGTCTTAAAAAGATTGGTTTTTTATAACCCCAACACGAATCTGAGATCCTTTATATGTTAATTGATTCATTGTTGTTTGGAGATGGTGGGATGGATGTTGTGTCAAGGAGGATGGGATTAGGATTAGACTTGGATTTGATTGAGGATGTTGTTGTTGGGATGTTGTGAGGAGATGAGTTTATTGTAGATTGTGGGTTTGTTGTTGGCTAATGGTTCTGGTTAATTTAAATTGTTGAAGCTGTGGTTGTAGTTGATTGTTGTTGATGTTGTTTTAATTTGAGTCGAGTCAATTATTCTCCTTCTTCATTTCTGTAAACCTTGACTCGGAATTGACTCAGTTGAGTTGACTCGGTCTGGTGTATAAATCGCCTAATAGGCTGATGTATAAATCGCCGCCTTGGCGGATGTATAAATCGCCGGATTTGGTGGTATAAATCGTGATTTTTGTCTTTTTTCAAAAAAATACAAAATCTGTCCTTTCTCTTATTGCTTTGAAGATAAGCAGATTTAAAGACTAAATAAGCTTAAAAAAGCTGTTTTAACAACCTAATAAGCTCGAAAAAACTTATAAGCTGTTGTAACAATAAGCCTGAAATACATAGAAAATAAGCCATAAACAGAATAAGCCGTGACAAAGCTGCTTATAAATAAGCTCGAAATGAGAAGAGAACTACCAATCAGACCAACTGTAAAACACGAAACACAAGTGACAAATATGATAGATTATTAGACATAGAAAAACATAACAGCTTTGAAAGTGTGACAGATTCGAGACCAACCGAAAAACAAATTAAACCCGACCCAAGAATGTAACCATGGCTCTTGATACCAATTGAAAAAACTAAAGAATTTATGATCCGGTGGTCTAGGAGACTCAAACCACAAAATAGCCATTATTCTAGTGAGAGAGTAGAGAGAGAAACAAAAGGTGTAAAATAAATGTGAAAGTGTAAAATGATACAAGTCTCAACCCCTCCATGGAAGCCTTGGAGGGGTATTTATAGCCCACACGAATGCTAAGTATACAAGAATGTCTATTCTAGTCACTGCGTGTGGAGCTATTATAAACTATCGTAATTCCGTAAATATCGTCACATAAAATGAAATCCTAATAGTTAGAGAGCGAGTTAGAGAACTAGTGGTTGGAGAACTAAGTGTATCATTTTGAACAGTGGTAATATGGGAGTGGCGTATAGTTTGTGTAATAATGGTAAGTGGTTCATCTAAAAAATTGTATGAGGGAGGCGAGGTGGGTGCCATAGAGCCAAAAGGGAATACCTTTTAGTCAAAGGTAACGTGTCTTGAAATAATAATTTTATTCATATTTAAGTCAATACAACCATACCCACAATGATTTGATGCATGACCCAAAATATGGATGGTGTAGCACGTGGTTAAAGTTTCTGATTGGTATGTAGATTCGGGTAACATAAACACCCAAAAGTAGACAAAAGGCTATAATCCATGATAATTTTATTCGCATTTAATTCAAGACAACGATACCCACGATGATTTGATGCATGACCCAAAAATAAGGATCCTATGACTGTGATGCCATATTAGGGTGAATAACTAAATTGATTATGATAATAAGTTCAGCACATAATATAGAGTACAATGAATATTTTAGAAGCGGGCTTGAGCCCAATAAACTAATATGCCGACTAACAATAAGTTCCTTGTTTAATACAAAAGCATTCATATAAAGTCCAAGGCTTGCCGCAAGTTATAGGTTACACATTTCAATTGTATTTTAATAGGGTTATGTCCATAAATAGCCCACAAACTTTCTCAAAATTCCACACTTAGGTAACGAACTTAGAAAATTACTATTATCACCCACGAAACCAGCTACCACTTGTAGAAATAGGCAATATTACCGTTTGGTGTTTCGAAATCAGCAATTAGGGCCCATTTTTTCCTATATGACCCATATCCAAGAGTCTAAACTTAGAAATTTAAGCAACAACTATATGCAAGAAAAATACTTATATTTAAGCAGCATACAAACCCATCTAAACATAGAAATTTCAAGAAAACATAAACACAAACACATCTAAACTTAAAAATTTTCATTACTTAACATAGAAATTTCATCTCTAAAGTAGAATTAGGTTTGATCAGCTAATACATGTCAGAGTACCCAAAAATTAGCATAAGGTTAACACAATATTGTTTTAACATACATATTGTTTTAACTACTAGATGAAATATAAAAAAAATGATGAAATGCTTTCATCAGCTTCCACCTTTAACCTTTCTTTTCCTATTTTCCTTGTCCGCACAACTTCTAGGTTTCTTCACTCTAAACGACCTTTTCACAATACCATCCCATGTTTCAACATTTTCTAGCCCAAGCACGCAATTCTTGATTGGAATAGGGCTTTTGACAATGACTGTTGGAGTTGGCTTCTTTGGAGTTGGCTTATTTTATCTTTGTACCTTTTTACCTTCAGACTTGGAAAACATGAATTCTAGAATGTCCTCGTCTTTGGTATCATCGTACCATTTGAGCAATTCTTTTGATGGCCCCTTGCTGGACACAATGTCCTCTGAGCTGCTGCTCTCAAAGCTGCTGCTTTTCGAAGAGCTGTTACTTTTCGAAGAGCTGCTACTTTCCGAAGAGATGATGCTGTCAGAACTAATCATAATATTTCTGTAGTAAGAAAAAATTAAGAATAGATGTGAGTCTGTATTCTATAACAACTACTTGCTATCTATGCGAGTCTATATTTTATAACAACTTCTATCTATCTAGTAAGCAACAACTTACCTTGTATATGTAAGCAACAGTAAATTAAGAATCAACTTCAATCTATCTAGTAAGCACCAACTTACCATCAATATGTAACAACAACCATAGTAAGCACAAGCTTATCTTCTTTTCTACATGCATATACTTACAAAATTCACAGATGTTTTGTTCCAACCCAAATAAACCCTAGAAGGACACACAAATACACTAATGAACTCATTAACAACACCCCTGTGTAACTATTTGTAACATCAACAATGCCTTCTATTAAAGAAGGCTTACTTACTAGGCCGCCATCTTATAATCCTAAAATACTGAATTGCAGCTCATATCCATTACAAACATACTAAACAAATGCTCTAAAAAACCTTATCAACTAAACCTTATGGCTTCAACCATAAGCTCTAATGCAAAACCTCTTAAAAACATCCCTTATGGCTTCAACCTAAAACTTTCAATAAGCCAATAAAAAAGATAAATAAGCTAAACCAATCATCCCTTAAACTGCGTATTGTAGTAAATGAAAAGTATCATACCGATCAACAAAACACCAAGTTCTAATCAATAAGCCTATAAATAAGACAAATAAGCTAAACCAAGCATCCCTTAAACTACATATTCAGTAAATGGAAAGCATCATACCCATCAACAAAAACACCAGGTGCTAATCAATAAGCCCATAAAAAGTCAAATAAGATACACCAAGCATCCTTTAAACTGCATATTTCAGTAAATGAAAAGCATTATACCCATCAACAAAAACACCACTCCCCAAGCGAAACAACAAATTAAAACTAGTAGTAATAACACGGTGGTGTTTTGTTTGGCGCCAAATAGGTTTGGAAACTGGTGCTAATGACGACAATCTATATACACTAATAACAAATGACATACCTTTATCTTTACTCATCACGATTATCAACTGAATTTTGGGTTAAGGAAATGAAGAATTAAGGTTTATAAGAATTTGGGAATTAGGGTTAACGAACTGATAATGAATTTAGGAATATGGTGTTTGGTTAAGGGGTGGGTCGGGTGGGTTAAAAAGGGGAAGTTATCACATTTCCCATTGCAAAAATAGACAATGTTGGTGGTAATGGAACACATTTACTGGTTTCGTAGGTGATAATAGTATTTTCGTAAGTTCATTACCTAAGTGTGGAATTTTGAGAAAGTTCGTGGGCTATTTATGGACTTAACCCATTTTAATATGGGGTTATTATTCAAAGATGTTACTAAAGTTTACGTGAAAGTTCATCTTTTTTACTATAGTTTCATTTTGTTCACTTAGGTTACTAAACTTATAAGAAACACACCCTACTATAATTTGAGTGTTAATTCGAGTAACCTGAACACATATTTTTTTTATAAGTTAAGTAACATAAATGTCGCGTTTTTACAAGTTAAGTGGTGTTTACGTATATTCTTATAGGTTCAGTAACCTCAAAAGTCACGTTTTATAACTTTGGTAACCTAAGTGAACAAAATGAAACTTTAATAATTTAGGAAAACTTTCGTGTAACTTTAATAACTTTTTTGTATAATAACCCTTTTAGAACTTGGACAATGCTCAATTCGATAATTTTCATGTACAAATAATTTCGAAGAATGTGTGGGCGTTACTTTAAAACCTTCGGTTGATAGAAATGTATGACTTGCACTCGAGTTACCGTAGTACATTTCTCTAGTATATTCAATACTCGAGTCGAAACCTAGGAAACGAATTTCCAAATCCACATTCCTAATATAGTTAAGGCCAATTGAAATCAAGCATCATCTTGATAGGTTTTTAAACTTGCATCAATGTAACATTATCTATTTTCTAAAACACGTAGACCTAGAACATATCTTTAGTCATAACTCACTTAGATTCTATTGAAACTTTCTCTTCATACGAGATATAATTAGGTCTATTACATAAGATGGCATACACAACGAAATCTACCGTCGAAGAAAATAGAATTCCATTCACAAGTTTTATCTTATCTAGTGAGACAGAATTTTGTGGTTTTCCCAATAAATATAATATGCAATGGTATAGACAAGTCTCCATACATGGAATCTTACATATAGTCTCATCAAGATTTATCGTATGTACTTTGCTCAAACCAATTAACGGCTAAAAGTTTTTTTTATCAAAAAAATTGTTGGAATATCGACTAACAACCCGAAAGTCTAGAGAGCGGATTACCCGATACGCGAAGACAAAACACACAAGCATATATATGTTAACCGAAAAGTAAAACCCGCACAAGAACAATACCCAAACGATTGCTTTATTGATTCGTTTGTAAAGAAAAGAATGCGTGTACAAAGACCCTTCCCCCTCACCTCCATGTTGTAGAGATGAGGGGGGAAGTAAACGACACCTAAAGAAACTTGGTGATCGACTGCTACAAGGAAGAAAAGAATACACCGACCCTTGAATGCCTTGGACTCTTTAAAACCCTAAAATAAACCATCGTTTGAGATGGTATATATAGAGTATGTAACCGACATATACATTCCCTATTTGACTATGAAAAGAACTAAAGTTACACAATGACCCCTTAGACTTAATATTAATAGACTAATATGGATACTAAATATAACAATTTCCACCTTAGTACCATATTAGCCTATACCGATTCTCAGCAAATTCAACCTATGCTGGAACCTCGAACCTGGAATAGCCTTTGACAATGCACCTGTAGCAATACCCACTACTATCTTTAGCTCAAATCCTGATTCTATTGCGAGTCTTTTAGCCAAATAGCCTCCTATGCAGCCTCTATAAGTGTCATGTATGCCACTTCAGTTATTGACAAAGCCTCCATGTGTTGTACATAAGCTTTCCAGCTTCCTGAACATCCTTATATCATAAACTCGTACATTGTGATTGATCTACCCATGGTGTAGTCAGAATCTACAAAACCTATACGTTTGTCTACAATCCACGATAAAACCCATCCAACATACCCACATCTACCGATGCTATGTTAGGTCTCGTGTAGACCTCATGATACACCTGTAGACTTTCAACCACATATATACATGACCACTTACCATTCTTTTCCACATCATAGTCTCCTGATAGACTACCCTCCAATGACAGTATGGAGTGTCCCTCCAACAAATTCTGTACCAACTTCTTGTTGTAAAACCTAGACTACGACACCCTCAGAGTATTCCCACTCTGATCCCTAACAATCTTCATACCAAGTATATTTCTCTTTGCTTCATTCAACAAACCCTTGGAAACCCATATATCAACCTTGCATCCGCAAGAAAATACCATACCATCTATATAGAGAGATAGATGTATGAACATACCTGGTGCATACTCCCAGTAATAGTCATTTCTGTCGTCGCTGCTTTTCTTGCAACCGTTACTAAGCACATACACATCTGACCGAGCATTCATATCTTCTTTCAATCCAGCATTCCACTTGGAAATCACCTCATAAGCAACTGTAACATTGAAAGTTAATGACTCATGTGCATAAATCTTCTCCACTGCAGCAACTACAAAAGCAGCCTCATTACTGTCTTCTCTATACCTGAATAGTTCACGTGCTGAGTGTTGCTCCCTATCATGTGCTAAATGATAGTATATGAAATCTTGACTTTGTACTTTCTGTGAACCAGCTCCTTGACCGACATTCCTTAGAGGTTCCACCTCAAATGCATGATCCTCTCACGGTTCCACCTCAAACTCAACTCCTTGCAACACCTACACTGAACCCATACCTACACCAGAACCAATGAAAGTTTTCTTGTATCCCCCACTCTCATTGAAACCCATATTCCTGTAAAGCACTACATTTGAAGTAAGGTCATCTAACCTCCAAAGCTTATTACCCACTATACCTTCATGGTATCCCAGGAATATGCACTTGACCTTAACCGGTTTAAGCATCCTTTGCATAATACTAGCAAGCCAACCAAAAAACCCTAACATATCTACAGGTGCCTTAAATCTAATCACTGATGATGGTGACCCATCAACTAGATATGTAGACATGGTTGTATCCTCTGCCCAAAAAGACCTTAGACAGACCAGACTGAATCAGAAAACAACGTACCTTAGCTAAGAGTGTCATGTTCGTCTCCTCAACCAACCCATTCTGCTGCTGTATCCCTGCAATACCCAAATGTCTGGCGACCCTACTCTTCGTACATTATTGTGTAGACCTGTGATATTCTCCTAACTGCTTTCTACCCTTCAATGTCTTCCTAGTCATTGGCTGACCATCCATGGTATATATGCAATTAGCCCTTCTTGTTCCTGATAGTACCACTAGCGAACCCCTTATAACCTTGATCTTGCCCGACTGCATCTTCATGGTAAAAGCCCTCTTTTTCAAGAGTACCCAGAGATATCAAGTTTCACCTTAATTTCGGAACATACATGACATTGTCCAACATGAAACTTGACCCATCCCTCATCTATGCTTGAACCTTACCTGTCCATCATACACGGCATTCCCTGCCATCACCAAGCAGTATATTACCACCGTCATACTCTTCAAAATCAACTAAGTAATCTCTCCTATATGTTATATGGTATGAGCCCCCTGAATCCATGATCCAGTCTAACAGTTCTTCAACACTCATAGCCATCATAACATCAACACTGTCATACTCATCAGCTCCAGAACCAGATACTTGATCTTTATTTCATACAAAACCTTGAGATTTCTTGTGATTATACCTGGGACAATCCCTCTTTAATTGCTCCTCAGACTGACATAAATAACACTTGAGTCTGCTACTTCTTCCTTGTGACTTTGACCACACACTATCAGTACCATTCTCCATATCTCTCTACCGAGATCTTCCCCTCACATACAATCCTTCACCACCATCACCCTTTGCTTCCTTCATCTTCTGAAGTTCCCTAGAATTAAGTGTCGCGAGTACGTATTCTAGCTTTAAAGTCTCCCGACTATATATCAAAGTCTCCACGAAATTATTGTAAGACGATGGTAAAGATGTGAGTAATAATAATGCCTGATCCACATTCGATATAGTAGTATCTATAGCTGCTAAGTCACCTACTATGTTGTGAAACTCATCAATATGTTCATACTGACTCTTACTTGGATGCATTGAAAAGTATATAGCTTCCATTTCAAGTATAAACGATTAGCTAAAAACTTTGTCATGTATAAAAACTTTTTACAAATCCCCGTTACAGTCGTCTCCTTTGTTTATTCTGATAACTTTGTGATGAAAACCTCACAACATCGAACTAAACAAAGTATCCTATGTGCTTTGAAACACCCTTGTCGACTTTAAATGCTTAACCAGTAACTTGTGATCCAAGATATCAAGCAACACGACAAGAAACCTTTCAAACTTAAAACAACTTTGTCCTAGTTAAAGCTTCAATTTAGAAAACCCTTCTTTATTCCAACTCTTTTACGTGCAAAACTCCAACAATTTTGATATCTTCAAAGACCCGGAAACTTTAAGAACTTTGTATTGAAAAATCTGGTTTGAACAAAACCTCAAAACCCAAAATCTTTTTGCACACCCGATACCTTGATGCTCTAAAAACCTAAAACCTCAAGTACACTTGATGACGAACGATCGAGCAACAAGAAACCTCTTTATGAGATCGACGTCGCTTGAACCTTGATCTTCAAACCGAGAATCAAGAACCTGATTATGTTCTTTGTCGAAAACCCGACAAATCCAAACACACCAGTACCTTTGTTGATCTTTTATAAACTGAAAACCAACAACCTTAAAAGCTTTACTTAACCCGTGTCGGTAACCTCGACAACTCAAAAACTTAAGAACTTTTGAAGTATTCTTCATCGCAAGAACCTCGATGAACCGGACTTCAAAGAACCCTTTTAAGTTGACTCCTGCTGCTCTTGTTATTCTGCAAAACCAGAAACAATAACCTTCTTGTTCTTCTTGTTGATCGTTGGAAACCAGAAACATACCTTGCTTCTTCTTCAACGAAAACCCGAACAACTAAACCCTTTGATATCGATCCTAGACTTCCAAGAACCCTTGACCAAACTCTTGATACCACTTGTTGGAATATCGACCAACAACCCGGAAGTCTAGAGAGCGGATTACCCGATACACGAAGACAAAAGACACTAGCATATATATGTCAACCGAAAAGTAAATCCCGCACAAGAACAATACCCAAATGATTGCTTTATTGATTCGTTTGTAAAGAATAGAATGCGTGTACAAAGACCCTTTCCCCTCACCTCCTTGTTGTAGAGATGAGGAGGGAAGCAAACGAAACCTAAAGAAATTGGTGATCGGCTGCTACAAGGAAGAAAATAATACACCGACTCTTAAATGCCTTAGACTTTTCAAAACCCTAAACTAAACCATCGTTTGAGATGGTATATATAGAGTATGTAACCGACATATACATTCTCTATTTGACTATGAAAAGAACTAAAGTTACACAATGATCCCCTAGACTTAATATTAATAGACTAATATGGATACTAAATATAACATAAATTATACAAATAAACGTATTTTGTTGATGCTCTTTAAAATGATATTCATTTTGCTATGTTTTTCTAAAGTTATTTTCTGGTAATTTCTTGCAACATACCGTAATTAAAATATACTCGTAATATATTCGCAATTGAAAACTAAATGGATTTAAGGTTGAATTTTCAGTTAAATGAGCCCCTCGCCCCTTCTGTGAACTCCCTTTTCATCCTCTTATGAACCTCTCATTATTTATCACTTTACAAACCCATTTGCAAAACATCCTTGTTAATTCTTTTATTACAAACCCTTTTATTAACCTTTCTTTCTTCCAAGGTCCTTCTTCCTCTCACATTCCTTCCTTTCTCCCTTTCATGAGGACGACGACGATGTCTCGTATTTTGGCGACACCGCTTGGACTTCATTAGATCTTGAATTTGGTTTTTTACAACATTGTGGCTTTCATAGGATTTTAAATCACCACAATCGAAGTTCAGATTAGGAAGTTATGGTGAGAACAATGCAATTATAACAACAAACACCATCAAGTTATTTTTTCTTCGCTTAAACCTTTCTATTGATTGTAGTATCTTATGACGGTGTCATGATCTTTACTGTAACCCGCCTTCAAGGTGGCGCTGACGTCTCTAACTCGTCATCTAGAATTTGGGATCACTTAACTACCAATAGCCAAATGGCGATGGCACTGTGACCACATTTCAGTTTTCATGATTCAAAGATCGGCTATGTCTTTATGGGACCGTACCCTAAAGTAGCGATGACGTCAAAAAAATACTCGAGAAGTTCTTGTCTTGAGTAAAAGTCTTGAAAAGCTATGAATGTCGTTGAAGAAATTTGAAATTTTTGCTTAGATTGTTGTACCATTGTCATTCTGTAGCACATTCATATCCTATGAGAATTGCTGATCAAATCCCAACCCTTTAAACTCTCCGGCTAACTTACCAAGCTCGTATTGTATTGGATATTTGTTGTGACCACATTATGAAGTAAACCTGATATTCTAAACTTGAAAGTGAAGTACAATTCCCCAAATTTGTTACTTAAGCTTGCACTATTGTTGATTGAAGAACGGTGCATAAGCAAACCTTTAAGTACCCTATACCCAACATCAAAAGTATAAGAAGTACACCTCTTGACACTATCCATAACTGCATCTGCGTGTGACACTGAGCACTACAACATAACTCCTTAAAGTGATAAATATAAATCATGAGTACTATAATGTAACTCCTTACATCAGGTATAACTAGATAATCGAAGTCTTAATCATATTCCTTCATGCTCAAGCAACTCATCAATCAATAGAGTGGGTTTAAAGAAAAATGATAGACATTAGAAGTAAGTCTCGATGATGAAATAAGTAGACGCCTTTGTGAAATCTCACTTCAATCACAAATAAGAAATACCAAATGAACTCCATGATCACTTGTCATTCTATAATCCGAATCCATACCGTTTGTCGGTTTAGTAAATCTTATATAGGATCATTTTAGCATTAAGTGCTGTGTTTGCTTTGGTGTTTTGATTAAATGTTTTTAACTTGGACAAATGTTATAGTGAATAGTTGTTAAAGGGTAAACATTGTCTAGTTAACTTTGTCATTTAAGCACCTAAGGGAAATAAGGACTAACGGTGTAATGGATTTAACCAAACCGCCTGATATCTTTGTCTCAAATCGTCTGTTAGAGTTTAAATCGCCTAACTTATAAAGAACAAATCGCGTGATTTACTTGTCAAACCACTTATCATGTGTTTAATAAATCGCATGATACCTGAAAGACAAATCGCCTAAGTTCAAGCTCAAATCGCCTTTTGAAGACTTAAAGAGCGTAAGTTTCCTGCTCAAATCGCCTGTTAGCTTGCTCAAACCGCCTAGTAATGAACCTCAAACCGACTGCACAATCTAGTCAAACCGTGTGTTAAATCATCAAATCACCTAGTTGTACCTTTTGTCATTTTTTCCACTTTTCTGTCAAAACTGCGGCTATAGATACAAATAAGCCTAGAAAAAGCTCTCGTAATAAGCTACTTTTTAGGATAATAAGCCGCGAACATATAAACCTAAGATAAGCTACAAGCTTTTGACACTTAAAGTATAAGCTTTTGAGGGTTTATATAAGTAAAACTTGAAGCAACCAAGAAAAATAAGCAGCGTCTTGTTAAGCTTCAAATAAGCTAAAACAAGCTGTTATAACCACAAATAAGCCACCAAAAATATTCAACAACAAGCTACAAATACTTTTAAGAGCGAAAGTTTGCAACTTTTGAAGAAATAAGCAAAAACCCATGGCTTTTTAAGTTTATAAATAAGCTGCCAATAAGCTAAACACCTACGAACACCATAGATAAGAAGTACACAAACACGAAACGCCCCTGGTTAGCTCTGATACCAATTGTTATCATTAAAGAATCAGTAACCAAGTACGATCCGGAGGTCGAGGAGGATAAAAGTGAAAGCTTGCCATTTATTAAATTAGAGAGAGAGAAAGGAATGAGTGTGTGTGTTTATAGACTGAAAGAGGAGAAAACACACACACCTTTGTTACAAGAATGATTATCCTCACCCCTCTTTGGAAGTAAGGAGGAGATATATATATAGGCTAAGATACGTTCTAGTTACAACACTTAACAATTCTAGTCTCTACGTGTCTTGCCTAGTGTAACTAATGTAATTCCATATAAGTCTTCATATTTTAAGGCTAACACGTCTCAAGTGTTGTTCCTAAGAAAGAATTGTCATTTTATTTTATTTTTTGTGAAAATGTGAACATATATTAATCAACAATGATTACAAATCATAAAAATATAATGGCTTTTGGACATACCTAAAACCATGATATAATACTGCTAAACAAAAACTATAATGTCTATCAGACATACTACATATCGGATACAAACGAAAAAGAACTCTCACAAGCCTTAAAACATACATCTGATGAAGCATACAAAACTTATTATCTCTGATGCAGTCCTAATCATTACCAAACTACCAATGTTCACCATTTTCAGCTACCATAGCCTCATGACTACATTTCCTGGATAAAGAACCTCATAAACTATTCAACCTTCATCCACAATGATCTATGACATCCCTTACCATGCCTCATCATGAAGCCTATAGCTCCCTGACTCTCCAAAGAGGGGTTATACCCATCTGACTACATTTTCTAAGAAACACACACCCTCAATGAGAAACCATTCTAACCTCTTAGTAGTGCAATGATAGGACCTAGAAGTCTCATCTTTCAAGACTCTCTATTTCTTATCAACTTGCACTACCACAACCTAGCTCATTTACCCTTCTCATCAAGGAAACCTACCTTATGAAACATAAACAATCAAACAACAACACTTTTGAGTAGTAAAAAAAGAACCCCCTCCCCGAGGGCCAGTCTAACTTGACCAATCACCACATCACCACTTTGATCGAAAGTGATCAAAATACAATGTCATCTTAATGAAATGAGCTTAAAACATGAAATGAAGGATAAAGTCCTTACTTGTTAGGTGCAGATTTCATCATGAAAAACTTTTTCTGCATAGCCCATAGAGTCAACTAGGTTATAAGGAGAACCAAACTATTTAGTGCATGAAACTTCCTTATGACTCAACAACTTTAAACTAGGATCATTGAACTCCAATTTTCATTTTATTCTTATATATATTTCCCAAAGAGTTTTCTGCAAATATGCTCCCTGTGGTTTCCCTAAATTGCAGGTTTGCTCCCCAACTTTGAGAAAGTGCAGGCGGCCTCCCTGAAACCAAACCTTTGTTGCATTCAGCCTCCCTCGTTAGTAACTCTGTTAACTTTGCGTCGTTATCTCTTTGAATTCAAGGGCAATATAGTCTTTGCAATCCTTTTCATTCACATAATACTTTGATAGCATATATGCTCTCTGAGTATACCATCTAAATTTATATGGAAAAATAGAAAATTACAATTTACTATTCTCCATTTTTTTTCCCTAACAAAATAAAACGTAAATATAACTCAAACAAAAAAACCGTGAGTACCAATATTCTAATCTTATCTAGAGGTGACAAATGAGTCGGATTGTCTTTGGGGTCAGGGGTCAAATAGGACATGGACAAACAGTTCTTTTTTAAAAATGGTCTAACGGTCATGGTCAAACTTTGGTAGGTTGACCCACAAAAATATCGGTTTTCATCACCAGGTTTTTGAACGTGTTATCCCCCCACGTTCGTCAGTCCTTTTTATACCTTTCGTTGTTCCTTACTCCTTTTTTTTACGTTCGTGTCAGATTCTACGTTTCGTCCGCTTTTTTACGTTATCTCCTTTTTTTCGTTTTTGTCCATTTCTTACTTTCCTCGATTTCGTACGTTTTCGTCCGATTTCTTTCGTTGCGTCCGATACTTATCTTTCGTCTGTTTTAACAAATTTTTCGTCCCGATTGCTTAAGTTTTTCCGTCCTTTTTAAACGTTTTCGCAACCGTTTCTTTCGTTTTTTCATCAGATTATCTTAACCTTTTCCGTCTGTTTTCAACGTATCGTCCATTTATTACTTTTCTCCGTTACGTTACAGTTTCGTTCGTTTTTTCTTTTGTTTTCCTTATTTCTTACGTTTTTCGGTCATGATATCATAGATTTCGTCTGTTTTTTACTTTCTTCGCCCGTTCCCCCCCGCGAAATTTCTACATTTTCCTTCTTTTTTTTAACGTTTTCGCCCGATTTCTACGTTTTTTGCCCGATTCTTTACGTTTTCGCAGATTTCCTTACGTTGTCTGTATTTTTTGACTGTCGGCACCGATTTCTTACATTTTTCATCCGTAATTTTTTTACATGTCACCGAATTCTGACGTTTGACCTTATTTGTTTTCCGTTTTTCGCCTATGTTTTTAACTTTCGGCTGTTTTTTTTATGTTTGTCGGCCGTTTTTTTTTACATATTCGTCCTTTTTTACATTTTCCCGTCCGAATTTCTTATGTTTCCGTTCCGTTTTTTTTATGTTTTAGCCCGTTTTCGTCCATTTCTTACAGTTTTCTCTGAGTTTTTACTTTTCATCCGATTTCTAAGTTTGCTAATATTTCTTTGCGGATCGGGTGTTCGGCCTGTAGTAATTTTTTACCTTGTTAGTACTCATTTTGTCTAACAAGACACTATATTAGCAATTTTAATCAAAAAACGAACGGTTAAAAAAGGACGAAAAACCGTAAAAAATCGGTCGAAAACTGAAAAAAGAGCGAATACGAATACATCCGAACGATTACTAATAATCAGACGAAAGACGAAAAAAGTACAATCTAAAAAAGACAAAAACTAAAATGTACAAAAACGTAAAAAATAACGACAAAACGTAAGAAATCAAATGAATACATAAAAAACAACAGAAAACGAAAGAATCTGACGAATTACTAAAAAAGTAAACAAAACGAAAAAAAAAACGAAAACTTAATAATGCAGACGAAAAACGTATATAAGGCGAAAACGTAAAAATAATGTAGAAAACCGTCAAAAAACGGAACGAAAACTAAAAAACAAACGAAATCCGACAAAAGCAAAAAACAACAAAACGTAAGAAAACGAAGAAAACGGAAAAAAAACAACAAAGACGTAAAAACTGAACGAAAAAGAAAAAAACCGTAAGAAATAGGACGAAAACTCAAAAACAGAAAAAAACGGAAGAAATTAAACAAAACTTAAAAAAACACAAAAACGTAAGTAATTAGACGAAAACGTAAAAAAAGGGTGAAAACGTAAGAAATATGACGAAAACGTAAAAAAAGGACGAAAACGTAAAAAACAGACGAAATCGGACGAAAACGTAAAAAAACAGACGAAAACATAAGAAATCGGTTGGAAACGTAAAAAAAGTCGAAAACGTAAAAAAATGACGAAAACCTAAAAAAAACAGACGAAAACGTAAGAAATCAGACGAAACGTAAAAAAAACTGACGAAAACTTAAAAAAGCAACAAATTATTAATTCGACGAAAACGTAAAAAATCGAGCAAAACGAAAGAAAATGACGAAAAACTAAAAAAACTGCGAAAAACGTAAGAAATATGCCGAAAACGTAATGTTAAATGAGATTATATATGTTCTAGTAATGTTAATCTAAGAGTATACTTACAAATAAAATATATCTTATGATGAGTTATTGTTTAATTAATTTCATTTTTTGTATTGAAATTTTTATTGTTTTTATATCATACAAAGAGACTATGCTAAAAAAAATATTAAACATGAAAAGAAAAATGAGTGAAAATAGATTCATTTAAATATCTTTTCATTTTTTAAAAAGAAAAATACAACTCTTATTAAAACAGGTTTTTAAAATTCTTAACTTTTCTCTAAAAAAGAAAAACTATCTCCTTTTCTAGGAAATTAAAAACAGAAAAATATATATGAAAATTTTTCTACAATTAAACACTACCTAAATTACTTAAAAATAAAAGGTAGGTGAAACTAAAAATCCGCATAATTTAGGCTTCATCAACGCTTATACAAATCTATAATAACAATCGTTACACGAGGTCATGATGCAACGACCAATAATGATAATATTCATTGTCATCATCTTTAGACTTTAAGTAGAGATTCCCGAAAATTATTATTTTCACAACCTGCGTTTGACAATCCCTACATGCACG
>BQNB010049558.1:2096-36825 GCA_026074375.1 Tanacetum coccineum | reverse complement strand
TTGAATAAAATAGAAAAATAGTTAACACGAATGTAGGTTTTTCGTTGGTGAGAATAAAAAGTAAATTTTGACCCGACCAGTTTTATATCTTAGATTTCTCCTTAACGTAAATAGATTGATTTTGCTAATCTTTTATACAAGGAGCTATATAACGCAAGTCTAGCTTAACAAAGTCAAGACTTTGCAAGTTCCTATGCGAAGATCGATTTATTAGAGTTGAGATTGTGGCCAGTCTATGTGACTTGTTAAAGTGCCAATCTTAATTCATTAGGCTAAGTATTCACAAATTTCTTTCTTAGAAATTTTAAATTGTGAAGAACAAGAGATGATAGAGTAGAGTATAAGTTTTGATGCTAAACATACAATAGTTGGATTTCTTTAAGGCTCATAAGTGTTAATTCTCCCATTAGCTTGTTTCACCGTTATATATAATTGTTTAATAAATAGAGTTGTGCGATTTTTTGGTTAATAATTACTTAATAGAAGTTTTCTTTAGTTCCTTTGTGATTAAGATGAGTACACATCAAGAATACTTAATTTGGCATACTATATGTATCACATTAATAAATATTTTGCTTATCCCTTAAAGAGCCTTAGGGTATATGGGGTAAGTAAAATTAATAAGTGAAATTATAGCCTTATTCATTCCTTAAAGAGCCTTAGGGTATATGGAATGGATATTGTTGGTTAATTTTTGTCTTGTTTGTACCTTAAAGAGCCTTAGGGTATATGGTGCAAATAAGATTAGTCCATTTATGTCTTAAAGAGCCTTAGGGTATATGACTTAAATTAAATCTTGAGATATAAAATTAGGAATAAGGGAGGAAAAGTAAGTACACAATTAGCTTTTATGAATAGTGTTAGCATCATAACTTGTATTTTACAATGATCTTGTTTTTAAGCTTGGCTTGGCGAAGTGAAAATCGGGGACGATGAATTTGGACACTTTGATGTGCTTTTTGTTCCATGATCCTAAAAGTTATCAATGAATAATGAAAACAATGCATTATGTCACACATGAATAAGTTGTAGATTGTACGATATAAATCATAAAAATCATAAAAATAGAAAAAGTTTTGAAAAATGGGAAAATGGGGTGTTTTATAACTTGTGACTTTTTAACTCTCCCCACGAAAGTCTTTGCTACTTTTCAAAGGATTATTTTAGGGAGGTTTTGAGGTATTTGGTTTTATGGCAAATATTATTGCGTGAGGACACGACAATCACTTGGTTTGGGGAATTTTGATATATAAGAAATCACATATCCTTATTATACCAAAAATGGCCCTTAAATGATCAAAATGTGCAAAAATATGCTTGTATTTGTGTATTTTATTGTTTGTGTATGTGTAGGTACGAATAATGCAAAAATCACAAGAAAATGCTCAAAACCGGACAAACACAGACACGATACGGAATAATGTACAAGAGCCGGGAGTTTGATAGCAATGGTCTACACAAAGGTCTTTAAAGTCAAGTCTTGGTCAACAATGGTCAACTCACAAAATGACAAAATCCTCAAAATACCATAAAAACCCTTAATGTTAAATCATAATTGACAAATAGTCCCTAAACCCTAACACCGTTATCTCCTTTTTATTAAAGAGATAACGATCATTATCTCTTTTAACTAAAAAAACCTTAAAACCTTATAACCAAGCCCATTTAACCAAACCGTGGCCCATTCCTTTTATATCCGGGCCCAAGTCAAACCCTCACACCATGCGTCAAACAACGGTATAAAAAAAAAGGAAAGGCGGGAAAACCCGTTTTTACTATTCATCGTCGTCTCCACAATTACACACCTCAAAATCATAGGGTAAAATGCAATTGACAGCGTGGCTCTAAGATTCGAGTACCAAGTTATAAGTTGGCAGAGTAAAACGTCACCAAGGCCTCTCATTGGCCAAGACATCTCAAGGAGGACACACGTGGATGCAAGGAAACACACAAGAAAGGGAATTTTTACACTAAATCCTTTACTAAAGAGGCACAAGTACTCTAACACACGGATTGCCACGTTGGCAATCCGTGTGCTCACTTATTTGATCCAATGGCTTAAACAAAGGATCCAATGATTGACATTAAAGGAAGGGACGACATCAAAGCTTGGAGGAATATGTTAACAGACCTAGAAGCTTCTCTCTCAGCTATACATACAAGACCTTCTCACTAATAGCGATATAGATTTTTTTACATTTCCAGCTTATAAAATTTAGCTTTTATGATTTTTTTTAAAAATGTTTTAGCTTATTGTTTACTTAATGTCATTTCAATTTTTAGTATTGTAATCAGCTGTTTTATTAATAGAAATCAAGTTTCCTTACTATGCTCTTACTTTTCTCAAGCTTACTTACATATAAATTTTGATAAATAAGCTGTTACTGTTTCATAAGCTTCTAATAAGCTCATCTCAAGCTCATCTAAGTCTCTAAGCTTAGATTGAACTAAATTCAGTCATTAACTTTACTTAAATCTAAAATCAGTTTTATACCTATGCTATGGATGGATTTGGTTGCTTTGGATGATAAGCTTACCCTGGAAGAGCTTATTGGACTTTACTAGCTTATCCTTGTGATAAGCTAGAGCTTGTTGATAGCTCATTTGAGCTTAATCTTAGCCTTGTTTAGAGCAAAGGCTCCTGTAAGTTTCTTCTTTACATTTAAGCTTAAATTTACACTATTAGCTTTAATCTGTTTCATACTGCTTATTATTTGCTTATTTTAGTTTAGATTAGCTTATAATTGCTTATTATTTGTGTTTAATGCTTATTTAGTTCAAATGTTTGTTTAGATCTTAATTTTCATGTTTTTGATACAAAAAAGTCATAAAAACCAAAAATATTAGCATTAGTTGTTAGCTTATTGTTTTTGCTTATTTGATTGTTGAAATATGTTCATTAGGTTTGTTATAAGCTTATTATTATCTGGTATTTGGATTTTGCTCTTTAAATCTTAAAATTATAAGCTTAAAATGATTTTGAGCAACTTAAAGGAGTGTTTGGGTCAAGCAGTACTAACTCAAGTTAGTACTGCTTGAGGCCATATAGTCCTTTAAGCTCACTTTAAATCACTTATTTAAGCTTATAAGAATAGAATTTATAAGTTTTATTTGGCTAAATCAAGTTTCAATAGGTTTTTGTGAAAGCTTTATGAGTCTGAGGTCATAAGCTCAGATTCATAAGCTATTTGTGCTTAATACTTTTCTAGCTGCCTTTTTGATCATTTTGTGTTAGTTTAGTAGTATAAATGATGTTAGATTTAAGTATTTAGGCCTGCATGTTTTGGATTTGAGTTTTAGTTTTAAACTGTCAAATGCATTAGCATTAGTAAACAGCCAAAAGCTCATTTTCAATCTAAAAATTTAGTTAGGATAAGCTAGATTTAGGTTTCAAAATTTGTTGCACAAGTAGTTTAATAGTAACTCTATATCTGTTTTAGCTTATTTAGTGATAATTAGCTTATTTAGATAGCTTAATTAAGGGCTGCAATTCATCATTTGTCTTTTCATAAAATCTTAGAAAACCAAAAAATAAATAAATAGTAAACAGCTTTTTCTTATAGCTTTTTCTTTGCTTATTTGATTTTCAAAATGCTTTTTGAAAGTTGTTTTAAGTAGTATTCTAGGTGTACTCTTTAGGGAAATAAGCCAAAAGTCCATAAGGATCTTATAGCTTATTGAAATATAAGCTCAAAGATACCCTTAGGGCCTGTTTGGTTAACAGTTTGCACCATAAGTGCTTATTTCTTTCTTTTAGCTTATTGCTTATTGATTTTGCTTAATTCTTGCTTAGATTATCTTATTAGGTTAGTATAATCCCATTTTAGCTTATTTGGTTTTGCCATAAGCTTATTTGAGCTTATTTGCTTTCTAGTGTAAGTTTTAAGTGAATTTAAGCCTTTTTAGCTTTTTTGTTTATCTAGCTTATAATTTGTGCTTATTTTTGTTCTCATGTGCTTTTTAGGCGTAGCTTATTGTCTGTTTTAGCTTATTTGTCAATTTTGTTTGCTTATTCTCATTAAAAAATGAAAACAGTTAATTTTTAGGACTTAGTAGTTTTTAAGCTTATTCTGCCTTGTTTAGCTTATTTTAGAGCTTATTAGTGCTTTATAAAAAAAATGTCTTTGTAAAAAGTGCTTATTTTTAAGTTTTCTAAAAATTTATAAAAAATGGCCAAAACAAAAACACTTGGGATAGTGGGAAGCCCCGGGTGAGCAAGGCTCGAACCCGGGACCTCTACCACCCTCACCAAGTGTTTTAACCCCCACACCCTTAACCATTGTGCTACATTAGCTCATCCGTTAGGATCTCCCTTTAGTTAATTTTTATACACATTTTACCCTTTTAGTAAAATAAGTTGTTTAAGCTTATTTCATAGCTTATTCAATAAGCTGTTTTCTCGAGCTTAATTTTCTTAGATTCCTCATTGTTCAATATACTTTTCATAATTTTTATAAAACGTTTAGTATTTTTTATATTTAATTTTCTTTAAAATCGTTTTTAATTCATAAAAAATTATAAAAAAGTCAAAAAATATAATTCTCTTTTTAGAAAATTTTCTTTTATCATATAGTTTCTAGGAAAATTAGTTTTGCTTCCGTAGGGTTTAAATTTCAAAATTTCAATTTTTAAAGAACGGGATTTATTCCCATTCACGTTTTTCGTGTTTTTAAGCTCAATTCAACTCCGTTTTTGTTCTAGTTTTCTTTAATCTTACTTTTATGTCAATTAGGGTTAGTTAAAAGTGAAAAGATTCATTTTAGGTTTTCTTTTTGATAATTTAGGGTTTTAGGCCCTCTTTGGATTCCCCCCGTTTGCTTTTTAGCTTAAATTGTCTTACCTTAAGTTGGGTTTATTTTAAGTTTTTGCGTAATTTTCTCGTTGTTTTAGAAAACCAATATCAATCTTATTCCATTCTAGCATCGATTCTCAAAACGACTCTCGACTTTCAATTGCTTTCCTCATCGGGGATAACGACCCGGGAATCATACTTCCGGATTACTATAATTGTGATCTTTTGATTCCTACCCTCCTATTTTTATATATTATATAAGTATTTTATATTGATATATTATATATTATTAAAGGGGTTATAGTCAAGAACGGCTCAGGATATTGTGTATGGAAGTGCCATTAAGCTGTAAGTGGGTAAAGTCTTATGAGCTAGGGTTTTAATCAAGTATTACCATTGCTTTAATCCCTTAAGAAGTTTATAATCAGCATAATAGGATGCTTATGCGGATGCGTTTAATTGTGACAAATTATAGTGTTAGGTCTTAGGAAGAAGTACCGCTAGTTTAAGATATGATATGCCGCTTGAGATAAGTTATCATTGTTTTTACACTAAATAATCAACAAATGTTCTGATTAGATTAATAATGGTTTAATACAGTTTATTATTATTTGATTACTTACTTTTTTTTTTTTTAGACCGCTCTTATTATCTTCTGTTAATTTTGCTTGCGTGTGTTTTAAGTGTCTTGAATTGGTTTTAGTCAGATAAAAACTTGTGGGAGTCTCTCAGACTGAAAACCCTCCTTAATCATTCGATTTTGGATTAACATTGGTTTAGCATATATTAACTAACTTAGTTAGAAAACCAAAAGTAATAAATAATTGAAAGTGTTTCTCGCTCTTAGTGATCGCACCCTACCTCTTACACGAAACTCTCACGGACCGGGTACATGACCGTTACAGTTTTTATTGTGTTAAGTCAGGCAATATAAATTTAAAATCTTGAATCTTAATTTTTCAAACACACAACGACACATCAAGTTTTCTAGCGCCGTTTGCTAGGGGGTGAAAATTAATCTTGTTTTAATTTAATATTTGTTTTTATTTGATATTTTGGTTTTTAACATTAGATTAGATTAGATCTAACCCTTAGGATTAATGTAATTTAGATTAGTGTATTATTCTGTATATTCTGTATATTTGCTTGTATATTTGTGTGTTTAATTGTTTGCGTGTTTAATTGTTTTTATAATACACTGTTTTGGTCGATAACTCGATACGGCGTATCCACTTCCATTGGATACGGCGTATTCAATTCAATTGAATATAGCGTATTTAATTTCATTGAATACAGCGTATTGACTATCTGATACAGTAACAGATCTGGTTTTTCGCATTCAATTTCCGTATATCTGTGTTTTCTTTCTCTTGATCCCGTCCTACTAATTGTTTATCCTTTGTTTCAGGTAGTGCATGATAAGAAGTTTGACTAAGGAACTGTTTACACCTTTCAAGGATCCAGAACGAGAATTCTGATCATCTAGGAAGCACTTCCTAGACACTAAGTCTTGATGAATCTCGATGATCGCCTGATTTCGATCTGTTTTCTGTACCATAGATGAAGATTGGGAGGAAAGAAGTCGCGAAAACAATTGGCTGAAACTATGGAATCAATAATTGAGCAAACTCGAGCATGACTATGGTCCGGGAGTTGCTAGGCCTAAGATCGAGGACAAGAATAATTTTGAACTAAAAGGCCAATTTCTCAAGGAAATACGAATCAACACTTTCAGCGGTTCAGATCATGAGGATGCGAATGAACATTTAGAGAAAGTTCTTGAGATCATGGATTTATTCCACATCCCTAATATTACTATAGACCAAGTGATGCTTAGAGCCTTCCCTATGTCCTTAACTGGAGCCGCAAGTCATTGGCTAAGAAACAAACCATCTGGTTCGATTACAACTTGGGAAGATCTGAAGACAAAGTTTCTAAGCAAATATTTCCCACCTGCTCGTACTGCAAAGAAAATGGAGGAGATCAACAACTCTCAGCAAGAACCAGATGAAAACCTCTATCAAGCTTGGGAGCGATTTAAAGAACTCTTGATGAAGTGTCCTCAACACTATTTAACAGAAATGTAGGAGGTAGTATTGTTCTATAATAGATTGGATGTTCTAACTAGGCAAATTCTTGATTCAAGAGGAGCCATACCATCAAAGATTGCTGCTGATGCAAAGGTAGCCATCCAAGAAATGGCCGAACACTCTTAAAAATGGCACAATGGAACATCAAGGACCAGATTTACCGAAACTTCTGACGGACTAGTAGCAATACAAGCACAACTCAACAATCTTGGAAGATAAATCAAGAAAGTGAATGAAAAAATTTATGCTGCTAAAGTAGGATGTGAACAATATAAAGGTCCTTATTACACCAAAGATTGTCCACTTAAGGAAGAAGGGAAAACCCTCGAAGAAGCTTACTACACTCAATTTGGTGCACATATTCAAGGAGGGGTATATAGAGCGACTGCCCTAGGGTTCTACCAAAGGAACAACGTAAACCCTTCAAACCAAGAAAGAAGGCAATCTATGGAAGATACCCTGAGCAACTTTATGAGTTAATCGGCAAAAGGACATGAGGAGAATTCTAATTTGATCAAAGAGATCTGAGCTTCAACGGATGCTACCATAAGGAACCAAGGAGCATCAATTAAAACTTTGGAGATCCAAATCGGGCAAATGAGCAAGGTCATACAGGAAAGAGGATTTGGAAGTTTACCGAGCTCCACTGAAACTAACCCGAGAGACCATGTCAAGTCGATCTCAACTATTATTGAAGCTGATTCATACCCGATACGCCGTATGGGATCCTCTCAATACGCCGTATCTACTAGACAGAACCGTACACTGATGTACGAGACAAAATAAATGACAATTCCGTTTCTAAGTCGTTTGAATGGTTACTACTGTGAAGAAAAGAAGGGATCATATGGACCACAATTCTCGGAAGCTTACTCTGAAGCTTGACATATCAATAATTCCATACCCAGAAAGGAGAAAGACCCGGGGAGTTTCACATTACCTTGCTTTATTAATAATGTTTGCTTTGATAATGCCCTTGCTGATTTAGGAGCTAGCGTTAGTGTTATGCCTCTCTCGACCAACCTTAACTTAGGTTTAGGCGAATTAGCTCACATTAAGTTGATAGTTGAATTAGCAGATTGGACTATGAAATATCCAAAAGGAATTGCCGAAAACGTGCTAGTAGGTATTGGTAAGTTTGTTTTCCTTGTAGACTTTATAATTCTAGATATGCCCGAGGATGTCAAAGTGCCCTTGATCCTCAGAAGACATTTTGTCTACGTCATGCTAAGATTGATGTTTCGAAAGAAAAGATTACTTTGAGGGATGGGGAAGGAAAGAATTGTTTCAAAAGTGTTAAACTGGTAGTAGTTTAATTAAAGAGGGTCTAACATGCTAAGCTTAAAGAGAAAGAATGGAACTTGATTAGAAGTAGGCTAATGAGAGAGAACTTTGGTTGCTTCTTGAATAGATCTTCAGACCCCTTTCTTTGATTGATTATTTAGAACTAAACGATCTTAATGTACCATTAGAACTTAGAAGAGATCAAGTTGATGATTTAATGCCCACCATTGAGGAATGTGAAGTAATTGAGGAATTTAGAGCTAGGAATAATGCTAGAATGGTTAGCAAAATTTTTAGATATCCTAGTGATTGCGACTATGATAAGAAGATCTATGTTGATTATGCCCACAACTTGAAGTTTTCTTACATGATAGGTTTTGAATTTTTACATGCTAATTTTTTCCCTATCTTGTACGTAAATATGATGTACAAAAAGTCTCATAGTTCTATAATGAAGGAAATTGGAATACAAGGGAAATAATGTAGTTGGAACCTTAATGAACATACGTATCTTTTGTTGGAACTTTTTCTATCTTAATAGATTTTATAGTTTTAGAAGATATGGATGCATATCGTGATGAAGAGATGGGCGATGTTATTTTTGGCGAACCATTTTTGAGAGAAGTTAGAATTAAACCAAGACGGTTCGATGGAATGATTACCATTTACAATGGTAATGAAAGTGTAACTTACCAAATGGTGCGGTTACATCTGAGGTTTAAATACCACACTATTGAACAATCCAACAAGATCCCACCATTACTGAAGGTAAGTGAAGAAGATAAGATGAATGGGATCTCGCACTCGTACCAAAAGCTCAAGAGTTTCTACAAGTGGGTCTTGAACTTAGGTCCCAAATATGCCCGAGATGCGAAGATGGAATAATTGCTCATACGCGGGCAAGTAAGCGCGCATGAGACTGAATGAAGATGAAGGAAGAAAAGTCTAACTTAAAGACTAGCTGAAAGAAAAGTGCTTCCCGGGAGACAACCTGAATTGTTATTTATTTTTATCGAGTCTGTCATCCCAAACATCAATACGGCATATCCGCTCCATACCATACGGCGTATTAAATGTCTGGACGTTATCAGGCCTTTATTTTTATGCCCTTTAAACATTATTTTCAGTTCTGTCAATACGACGTATTCATGCACAAGATACGGCGTATTCAACAGACTGACCCTTTCTAAGCAAATATTTCCCACCTGCTCGTACTGCAAAGAAAATGGAGGAGATCAACAACTTTCAGCAAGAACCGGATGAAAACCTGATTTCGATCTATTTTCTGACAAAGAAGAATATTTGGAGGAAGAAGTTGCGAAAACAATGGCGGAAACTATGGAACAATACATGAGCAAAACTCGAGCCGACTATGGATCGGGAGTTGCTAGGCCTAAGATCGAGGACAAGGATAATTTTGAACTAAAAGGCCAATTTCTTAAGGAACTACGAATCAACACTTTCAGCGGTTCAGATCACGAGGATGCGAATGAACATATTGAAAAAGTTCTTGAGATCATGGATTTATTCCACATCCCTAATATTACTATAGACCAAGTGATGCTTAGAGCCTTCCCTATGTCTTTAATTGGAACCGCAAGTCATTGGCTAAGAAACAAACCATCTGGTTCGATTACAACTTGGGAAGATTTGAAGACAAAGTTTCTAAGCAAATATTTCCCACCTGCTCGTACTACAAAGAAAATGAAGAGACAAGCAACTCTCGAGCCAAGAACTAGATGAAAACCTCTATCAAGCTTGGGAGCGATTTAAAGAACTCTTGATGAAGTGTCCTCAACACTATTTAACAGAAATGTAGGAGGTAGTATTGTTCTATAATGGATTGGATGTTCCAACTAGGCAAATTCTTGATTCAAGGGGAGCCATACCATCAAAGATTGTTGCTGATGCAAAGGTAGCCATCCAAGAAATGGCCGAATACTCTTAAAAATGGCACAATAGAACATCAAGGACCAGATTTACCGAAACTTCTGACGGACTAGTAGCAATACAAGCACAACTCAACAATCTTGGAAGAGAAATCAAGAAAGTGAATGAAAAAGTTTATGCTGCTAAAGTAGGATGTGAACAATATAAAGGTCACTATTACACCAAAGATTGTCCACTCAAGGAAGAAGGGAAAACCCTCGAAGATGCTTACTACACTCAATTTGGTGCACATTTTCAAGGAGGGGTATATAGAGCGACTGCCCTAGGGTTCTACCAAAGAACAACGTAAACCCTTCGTACCAAGAAAGAAGGAAAACTATGGAAGATACCCTGAGCAACTTTATGAGTGAATCGGCAAAAGGACATGAGGAGAATTCCAATTTGATCAAAGAGATCTGAGCTTCAACGGATGCTACCATAAGGAACCAAGGAGCATCAATTAAAACTTTGGAGATCCAAATCGGGCAAATTAGCAAGGTCCTACAGGAAAGAGGATTTGGAAGTTTACCGAGCTCCCCTAAAACTAACCCGAGTGGACCACTGTCAAGTACGATTCAACTTTTATTAAGTGATTATACCCGATACGCCGTATGGGATCCTCTAAATACGTCGTATCTACTGGACAGAACCGTACACTAATGTACGAGACAAATAAATGACAATTCGTTTCTAAGAAGTTTTTGAATGGGACTACTGTGACGAAAAGAAGGGATATAAGGACCACAATTCTCGAAAATTACTTGAAGCTTGAATATCAATATATTCCATACCCGAAGGAGAAGACAGGGGAGTTTCACATTACCTTGCTTTATTAATAATGTTTGCTTTGATAATGCCCTTGCTGATTTAGGAGCTAGCGTTAGTGTTATGCCTCTCTCGACCAACCTTAACTTAGGTTTAGGCGAATTAGCTCACATTAAGTTGATAGTTGAATTAGCAGATTGGACTATGAAATATCCAAAAGGAATTGACTAAAACGTGCTAGTAGGTATTGGTAAGTTTGTTTTCCTTGTAGACTTTATAATTATTGAATATGAGAGGATGTCAATAGTGCCTTGATCCTCGAAAGACCATTTAGTCTACCGCCCTGCTAAGATTGATGTTTTTCGAAAGAAGATTCCTTTGAGGGTTGGGAAGAAAGAATGTTTTCAAAAGTGTTAACTTGCTAGTAGTTTAATTTCAGAGGGTCATAATGCTAAGCTTAGAGAAAGGAATGGATTTGATTTAGAAGCTAGGGCTAATGAAGAGAGACTTTTGGTGTTTAATCAGCTATTAGACCCTTTTCTTTGTGGATTTCATAGACCTCTAAACGATCTAACTGTACCCATTAGAACTTAGAGAGACTCAAGTTGATGATTTAATGCCACCATTTGAGTAATGTGGAAAGCTAATTGAGATTTAGAGCTAGGAATAATGCTAGAATGGTTAGCAAAAATTTTAGATATCCTAGTGATTGCGACCATGATAAGAAGATCTATGTTGATTATGCCCACAACTTGAAGTTTTCTTGCATGATAGGTTTTGAATTTTTACACGCTAATTTTTTCCCTATCTTGTACGTAAATATGATGTCCAAAAAGTCTCATAATTCTATAATGAAGGAAATTGGAATACAAGGGAAATAATGTAGTTGGAGCCTTAATGAACATACGTATCTTTTATTGGAACTTTTTCTATCTTAATAGATTTTGCAGTTTTAGAAGATATGGATGCATATCGTGATGAAGAGATGGGCGATGTTATTTTTGGCGAACCATTTTTGAGAGAAGTTGGAATTAAAGCAAGACGGTTCGATGGAATGATTACCATTTACAATGGTAATGAAGTGTACATTACAAATGGTTGACGTCACATCTGAGGGTTTAAATGCACACTATTTGAACTTTCCAACAAAAAAAAAATCCCCCTTACTGAAGGAAGTGAAGAAGATAAGATGAAAAGGATCTCGCACTCGTACCAAAAGCTCAAGAGTTTCTACAAGAGGTCTTGAACTTAGGACCCGAAAATGCCCGAGATGCGAAGATGGAATAATGGCTCATACTGCGGGAGTAAGCGTGCTGGACAATGAAAGAAGATGAAGGAAGAAAAAGTCTTTAACTTAAAGACTAGCAGAAGGAAAGTGCTATACCGAGGAGACAACCTGGTTGTTATTTATTTTTACGAGTCTGTCTTCCCAACATCAATACGGACCGTATCCGCTCCATACATACGGCGTATTGAATGTTGAACGTTATCAGGCCTTTATTTTTATGCACCTAAACATCATTTTCAGTTCTGTCAATATGACGTATTCATGCACATGATACGGTGTATTCAACAGAAGGCATATTTAGCTAATTTTTACATGGTTTCTTGATCGGCGTATTCCCGTTAATGGATACAGCGTATTGGTTTCCTGCACAGTTTATTTAGCTTATTTTACATTAACGTAGATATTGTTGGGATTTAAGTTTTGATGAGACAAAAGAACAAAGAATGACACAGAAGGACTAATTTTCAGATTATGGGATTTTAGAAGATTGAAGTCAAACAATAGTTATTCTTCTCATTTATGCAAGTCAAACAAAAGATTAATGCTGATGAACGATCTCATTCAATGTAGTCAAACATCGATTAATGATGATGAGATTAATTAACAACTTGGAAGATTATTGCTGATTTAGTTTCAAATTTTGAGTCAACCATATGTAATATACATTGGCTAAGTAATTTTAATTATTAATTGTTGATGGAATTAGTTTTCTTTGGTAAGTCTTGATCTCTCCTCTTATATATGAGATCATAGACACAGGTTTAATCATCATAGAAACTAGTGCTCTCCTATTGAGAGTTTAGATAAGTTAGATAAGCAAGTCGACTGATGAAGAGTCGAATAGTACACCTAGTTAGTTGGTTAGCCCCACATTATAGTTGGGGTATTAGGGAAGCGTTCAATAAAGAAAAACCTGTGATATAAAACTGTGTTGTGTTTTTTAATTATTCCGCTGGTGTTATATCATTGTTTATTTGTTCATCCTAGATTTATATAAGATTAATCATCTTGTGAGCTATAAACTGTTTGTTACCAATTTGGTATTCAGAGCCATAGGGCTCTCGATCTAGGATTTACAAGGTTTTTGAAGAAATGCTAAAACCCTAATTCTTAAGAAATCGATTTGTGGTAAATAGTTTTATAGGGTTTTGAAGTTTATTTGATATAACAACGATTATAATTGTCCTCTCTACCTTTTTCGGTATGCAATCAAAAATTTTTTTTAAATTTGTAAAACATCATTGTTTATTAGGTTTCTTTGGCATAGGTGATTGGGGGGGGGATGATGGACGGGTCCGTTATTTATCTACATATTATCTGATCTCGTCATTAGTGTTTACAGAAGGTCAAGGTGCACTTTATTGTTTGCGAGACTTTGATGATTGATGTTTTCTTGCAATCCTGCATGCAGCAAAACATGCATGGCTTATTGGTTCAAGGATATAAAACCTAGTACAATAGTATTGATTGCGAGTGATCAACATGAAGAACATAAAGTAGGTTCTTCTTGCTCATTGCCTATAAGAAGATTTCTATTGTTCGTATATATGCAGCAGGTTTATATAAGTAATGTTTTTGAAGTTTGTACTGTTCGACAAAGAAATGATAGTTGTTCAAGCTTTATTGTTCTGTTACTGCCTTTGTTGTCCGCGAAACGAGAGTTTGTACTGCTAACTGGTGTCGAGAAGCAGTTAATCTGTAGTCGTTGCGGATATCCGACTAAAACACCGCAACGGTGTCGGTCAGAACTGACAGTTTCTTGAAGTACTTGGTTTTTTTTGGATGGTTTGGATCTCGAATCGTACTAGTTTTTAAAATAGTTTATTCTTATTGATTTGTGGGCTCGTATTTTTGGAGATTTATTGACGATTGATTAGATGACGATTGTTTATCACTTATTTGGACGATGAAGTGGAATTTTCTTGGAGGCGTGGTCTATCTTATCTTTTAGGCCTTGGGACTTGTTCGTGATTTCATGATTTTATTGATACAGGACTGATTTGATCTAGTTTTACCAGATGTAAGAGTTCGTTGTTGTACTCACAGGTATTTACTATCACTTAAAGGAGTTACGTTGTTGTGCTCAGTGTCTCATAGAAGATGAGGATTTTATCAAGAGATCGAGGTCTACTTTCGGAGATGAAGTGTGAGTTTCTTTATCATATTTTAGTGCAAGATATAAGACACAAGGTTGGGTAATTCTACTTCAGCATCAAATTTGTTATACTCAGTTTTCTTCATCAGTAATCACTACATAGAGCCTACAGAGTGCGAGATTCAAGAGATGGTAAACATATTAGTTTCAGGGGAAGCTTATTGATTAAATGTTTAACCATCTACATGCACCACTTGAGGGGAAGTGTTTACAAGTTTCATTTCTATAGAAGACCCATATTGGATGATTACAAAAAAGGGGAAGAAGACTACAGAGATATGATTTCTAGCTTTCTATGTGTGGTGACATGTCAATGATTCTAATTCTTATCTTAAGTCACGGGGAAGCATTGAAGATTTTGTTTCATTCAGGGAGATCCATGATCTTAACTTCAGGGTAAGTTCATGTAAGAATTTGTTTGTTTTGTCATCATCAAATAGGGGAAGATTGTTGGGATTTACATATTTGATGAGACAAAAGAACAAAAGAATGAAACAAGAAGGACTAATTCAGCATATGGATCTAGAAGACTTGAATCAAACATTAGTTTATTCCTTCTCATTTAATGCATCAAACAACGAGTAATGCGATTGAAGAACTCATTCAATTAGGTCAAACACCCGATAATCCTGATTGAAGATTAATACAACTTGAAGATTAATGCTGATTTAGTTTCCAAATTATTAGATCAACCATATTAAATACATGACTAGTAATTAAATACAATTGTTGACTGGAATTATTTTCCTTGTAAGTCTTGATCTCTCCCTTATAAAGCGATTCATAGACAGAGTTTAATCCATCCATAAAAAACGAAAGCTCTCCAATGAGAGTCCTAGCTAGGCTTTAGATAGCAATCGACTGATGAGAGTTGAATAGTACACCATAGTTAGTTGGTGTAGCCCCAAATTATAGTTGGGGTAATAGGGAAGCGTTCAATAAAGAAAACCTTGTGATAACTTTGATTGTGTTTTTTATTATTCCGATGCGTGTTATCAATCATTGTTATTGTTCATCCTAGATATATAAGATCTAATCAATCTTGAGTTATAAACGATCTTACAAATACCCGAGATAGGATTTTGCATGCTTTTTCTATAATTTACACAGGACCTCGCTAAAAGAAAAGAAATTGACGAAGTTGGTGAAGTATCAATAATCTGGAATCCTATGTGTGATTGTAGTCATGTTGGCATTCAGACGGCTGTTCAACACACATCCTTGCTCATAAACTCAACTTGGAGAATCTACCGAGCAAAATATCAGGGGAGTTTCTCATTCTAATTCTTTTAAATTCCCGTTTTATTAATGTTTTATCTATACAACGAGGACGTTGTATAATTCAAGTGGGGGGGTGAGAATTAGAATTTATACTTGTCATACTTTTCACATAAAATGCTTAAATTATGCTCAAATTTAATTTTTTTCAAGCATACTTTTATGAAATTACTTGATACATAACCAGCACACAATAACCCTTGTTAAATATTATGAGGATTTAACCTTATCCGTTTCTAAATGTTTACCCAAATTTCACAAAATATGAGTTTGCCGGTGATGTTGTAGACTTTAGAACTTGGCTTGGTATATCTATTCGAGACCACAATAATGAGTACTATGGATTTAGATGGAGTAACTTGTTTAAATTGGTATAATTCTAGGATTACACCCACAAAGCCTTTATATGTTGTTTTATTAACTAACTACACTAGTTAAGTTAAATTCCTTTATAAACCCTTTGTTTACTCTCATCTTAAGAGTAAGATACCCCTAGAAAAATCAATAGAGCCAATCCTTTAGGAATAACACCAACTATTTGTTTCGTTACACCTTAGCCTACCCTGTTAGATTATGTCTATTTATCGGTTGCTAGTTCCTTAAAGTGAAAGTATTTATTTCCTGAGTCTTGTGTCAATTTCGATCTTTGTATGGATGGGAAGAAATTTGCACATTGCAAATGAGAATTATAAAGTAGTCAAAACCATCTATTTTTTTATCTATCAACTACCAATTATTGGTATGATCCGAAAATGAAGAATAACCAGAAGGCATTATCCGGAGCTATTATTGATCGTAAGATGGTGATATAACACCGAGTTTCGTATATAGTATAGTTAACAAAAATAAAAAAAAAATCTCAACAAAAAAGAGAGGAAAGTTGAGAAATATAATCGTTTCGCAAAAGCTTAACCGAAGAATTATTGAAAGATCGATTATTCTGTTGATATGTCCTAAATAATTCAACGATGTAAAGAATTGTAAAAGTGTAGATAATATCGCCACGTGTCATGTAAAGGTAATGTCATAGTATGGGATGATTGGAAAGTTGACCGTTATGGAACGCCAACTTTGTATGTTGTTATTTTGATCCCCTTAACATTGGGGAAAAATTCAATCAAGACGTTTGTATATAGTTGTGTCTTAATCATGGTAACGGTCGGGAAAAAAAGTGTCTAGCAACTTATATCTTGGACCTAGTATATTTGCTTTGTAATTTTTATTTAACAACAATTTAATTCTATTTCCTAATCATTAACCATGGGTTTTACGCGAATGAGGATGTGATCGAGCGTGCCTGTCTATTCCGTCATTACGGCCATGTATGCATGTCTCAGCTGCTTGATGGTTTATCACTATTGTGAAAGTTAGAAGATCCTTACCCCTATAGCATTCTTCCATCCTAACCTTGGTTAAACTCGAATGAGGATGTGATCGAACACAACATGTCTATTCCGTCCCGAATACTAGCCATGTAAGAGTTCTTCAACTGCCTGGTGGTTGGTACTTTTATGGTGAATGATTTTTAGAATGATCAACCCTAAGCCTTATAATAAAAACCCATTTTACCTTTATAAACTTGGTTACTCCTTAGCTCTAGTGGTGGAGATGTGTATCCTAGCCAAGCCTATGATAGAATACTCATACATCGACTGAAGTAATTGTGCGAGGATTAGTTACATGTTACCAACATAGATTAGATTTGTGATTTGAGTGTTTTCATCTTCCTATTTCGTGATGTGTTTGGATGTGTACTTGAATAGATCAGATAAAATGTTATAAAAACAGAAAAATCCTTAGGGATACATTTTCATAAACTTCTAAAGGCTACTTGAGGACAAGTAGGATTCAAGTAGGGGGATATTTGATGGCATCAAATAACGTCTATTTTATTGCATCATTTATCCTATGTAATTAACCCGTTTTGTATAATTATTGCAAAGAATTATTACTTGATCGTTTGTATTTGAGAATTGCAGTAATTATGGAGTACTTGGTGAAGATTAACTAAAAGGCACGCATTCTGGAGCTTAAACGAAGATATTTGAAGATTATTGTTCTAACAACCAATACGCCGTATCCATCAAGGAAGATACGGTGTATCTGTGCCTGCACTCACCAAAGACCACGAAGGAAACAAGATCCAATATGTCGTATCCAGGAAAGGCAATACGCCGTATTCAAGCTATATGAAAATAAAATATTTTGGAAGATAACGTGGTCCCTACTCTAAGAAATCCCCAATACGCCGTATCTAAGACTTTGGATACGTCGTATCGACCATATTCCAGAGCCTATAAATAGAAAACTCAAAACAAGTTTTAAGTGTGCTAAATCATATTCTAGATACCTAAACCACAAAAGTCGATTTTCAGAAGAGAAAAAGAGCAGAAGAGCTCGAGCAACGCGATTAATTCCCATAGGAAAAACGAGTAATTTATATAACTAAGTAAAAACGTTCAGTATTTTGTACATTCATTAACTCGGTTAGTTTACCTTGGCTAAATCATTACTCTTGTATTAATTATGACGTTTGAAGGCTAATACCTTTGGGTATTAGCCATTATTATGAAGATCTTAATGTTTGGTTTGTTTATCTCGATATCTTAATTTATCGTTGAATTGCTTGTTTATGTTTATCAATATACTTGTTTGCGTACTTAAGTATGCGACCTATCATTCAGCTGGGTCTAGGCATACATATTTAATGCGCTGCAACTTCGATGTTGTTGTGGCGTAGGCTAAGAGTTTGTGATAGCTCTACATATTGCAATTTATATATCTAGAATCATAGGATCACAAATATTGACTTATCCTTTCCTTTAGTTTAGTCAGCTTAGTTGAGCCACAAGGTAACCTTGGTATCAACGAGTATGTTCTTATTCCATTGGTAAGGACTCAGACAGTGGACTACTAGTGTATGAATTGCCATTAAGCAGTAAGTGGGTAAACTCTATGAGCTAGGGTTTAACATGATCACCATTTCTTTAATCCCTAAGAGAGATTATAATCAGCAAATAAGGATGCTTTATGCGGATGCGTTTATTTGTGACCGAATTCTACATGTCTAGGTCATAATAAGAAGTACCGCTTAAGTCTTAAGAATGATATACCGCCTCGAGATAAGTAATCAGTGCACTAAATAAACAAACCAACGTTCTGATTAGATTAATAATGGTTAATACAGTTTTCTATTATTTGGCTAGACCGCTCCTTTATCTTCTGTTAATTTGCTTGCGTGTGTTTCAGTATCTTGAATTGGTTTTAGTTACCACAAAACATGTGCTAGTCTCTCAGACTGAAAACCCCCATTATCCATTAGATTTAGGATTAACATAGGTTTAGCATAGGTTTAGCATAGATTAGACTAACTTAGATTAGAAAAACCAAAGTATTAATAAATTGAAAAATTTTCTCGCTCTTAGTGATCGACACCCTACTTACCACGAAACTCCCACCGGCCAGGTACACCGCATGTTAAAGTGTTGTTTTTGGTTAAGTCGACAAAATATAAATTTAAAACTTGAATCATAATTTACAACCACACAATGACACATCAGCACCGTACAACTAACATCTATGCATCATTTAACACACAAAAGTATAAGTTAAATAAAAAATTATAAAACTTACAAAGAGGGTTTCAAAAAGCGAGAACAGATGCGAACCGACTACCCAAGCGTAGTTTAAACAATAACCCATACACTATAATCAACCCACAACTTCGCAAATCTTCATGTTTTTGATCAAATTTCAAAAATGATAAGTGTGTGTGTGTGTTTAGGCCGGACGCTAGAGGAGAGAAAGAAATAAAGAAAAGTTTGATATGTAAACATGAAATGTGTTATATGTATGAAAAAATATATATGTACATGTCCCTTAGTACCAAGATCCTAAAATATTTCCTCCTTACCCCCCTCCTTGGCTCGAAACCGGTTAGAATCCAAAGGGGTCTCGAGAGCCTTCTTTTTGTGTCGGGTTCACTTAAAACTCAAAAACTATGATCGAAAAATATTTCCCAAAGTTACTTAGCATTTTTATTCACTTTAAAAATACTTTTCCAATAACCTATAGTATTTACACGACATATTTCCATTTAAATATCCCCACAATCTCATTTGAACATTATTGGTCGTGTCGGGACTCGTTTTCGGCCTTTCTCACAATTCACGGGTCAAACACGGTACAAGTTCTAACAAAACTGACAAACATCAAATAGTCAAAGGACTAAATTAGAACATTCCAAAACATAAAAATGGCAGGGGTTACAATGGATGGAGGCGGGGAAATCATGGTTGGATAAGGATACTGAATACAGGAGTATGCTTCAACAAAAAGCGAGGATAAGGTGGGACGTGAAGGGGGACGAGAATTTGAAATTCTTCCACTCTTACATTAAACGGAGAAAAAATAAAAACAATATTAGGGGATTCATGGTTAACGGGTTATGGTGTGAGTATCCTTCGGCAATAAAGGCAGAAATGGTTAGACATTATAAACTTTTATTCTCCAAACGAAATTCAATTCGACCATTATTCTGTTGTGAACAGGTGGAAAAGATTTTAGTGGATGATGCGGCATCTTTGGAAAAAGAGTTCTTGGAGGAGGAAATTGTGGATGCGATTCGGATTTGCAGGGGGATAAAGCCCCGGGTCTGGATGGCTTCAATTTCAAGTACATCAGGAAGTTTTTGGAGAGAATCAAATTAGACTTGGTTCGAGTGGTTAAATGGTTTGGGAAACAATAGAAATCTCGAGAGGGTGTAATGCATCGTTTGTGACTATAAATTCCTAAAGTCATAGATCTGATAGGGCATGAGGAGTTTAGGCCTATAAACCTTATCGGGTGCTACTATAAGATCATTGCTAAAATGTTAGCGGAGAGAGTTAAAAAAGTGGTGGGAAATGCGGTTGGGGATGTCCAAAACGCCTTTATTAAAGGAAGATTTATCCTTGATGGAGTTTTAATTGCAAATGAAACGGTGGATTAGGTGAAGGAAAATCGATCTAAAGGATTAATATTCAAGGCTAATTTTAAGAAAGCCTATGATTATTTGAAATGGAGATTCCTTATTGACATAATCAATAAGATGGGGTTTGGAGAAAGATGGTGCAAATGGGTGGATAGTTGCCTGAGATCATCTTCGATGTCAAATATGGTCAACGGGTCACCAACAGAGGAGTTTTGCTTGGAAAGAGGGGCCAGACAAGGCGTCCCTCTTTCCCCTTTTTTATTCATTTTGGCGGCGAAAGGGCTAAATGTTATAGTTAAAGAAGTAGTGGTCAAGGGCGTTTTTAAGGGAGTTAAATTCGGGAGTAATAATGTCGTTGTTTCACATATTCAGTACGCGGACGATACTATATTTTTCGGGGAATGGAACAAACAAAATGCAAAAGTGCTATTGTATATTCTTAAGTGTTTTGAGGAAGTATCCGGATTACGGGTGAATTACAATAAAAGCAAACTATATGGAGTTGGAGTTAGTGATTTGGAGTTGAGGGACATGGCGAGGTGGATGAGATGTAGTGTGGGGGATTTTCCATTTACATATTTGGGTCTTCTGATCGGTGATAATATGAGGAGAGTTGGTGCATGGAATTCGGTGATTAAGAAATTCAAAAATTGTTTGGCAGAATGGAAAGCTAAATCGATGTCGTTTAGGAGGCGTCTAACATTGGTTAAATCGGTTCTATGAAGCTTACCTTTGTATTACTTTTTGATGTTCCGTGTGCCTTTAAGTGTGATAAACAACTTGAGAGAGTAAGAAAAAACTTCTTTTGGGGTGGGTTGGGGGAATGAAAAAAATTAGCATGGGTCAAATGGGATACGTTACTTGCATCACATAGGGATATGGGTTTAAATATTGGGTCATTACGGAGAATAAATTTAGCTCTCTTTGGAAAGTGGTGGTGGAGATTTAAAAGGGAAAGCGATTCTTTATGGGTGATGTGTTATAAAAGCTTTAATTTTATAGTTCTAGTTTTATCCGATTTCTAACTAACACACGGGTAAAGTATAATCAAGCAACATGAATTTAAGCATAAAAGCATGAAAAGATCGATAATCATTCATACAATTAACTATTTCATATATTAGAGAATCCTTTCGGTCTTTAATCTTTAATATATAAAACGCATTAAGATTGATTCAAGTATGAATATGATAATGATAAATTCCCTTAATCAAGTTCGTTAGACATATGATCAAGTGTTAAACATCTTCATTTCTGGGTAGATAAATATTTCACTAGTTAATGCTTATAAAACTAGTATCAAATTGCCATAGACAAACAATGCGAAATATAAACATATTGAAGACCTATCTCCAACAAGTATGAAAAATCAAACATCAACAAGTTACCGGATATTTAAACATCGAATTCATTATCATCACATTCATAAACATTATATCAAAGCATGTTCATTACATTGATCATGATAGCCCAAATAAATATAAATTACTACTCCATATTCATAGCAACAAAACACATAACAATCATCATAGATTCAAAAAACATGATATCCAAAAGGAATAACGTGTTTATACCGATTCCACAAGCAAATGGTATGGTTTATTACAAAAACTTCTTCGATCCAAACACTAGTTTACCAGAATTTCTAATAATAAACTACCTCTCCACCACCCTTTGGCCTGAATTTGTACCTCCGGCGTGATTACAACCGGGATACTATGAAGATTCAGAGAATACTTCAAGTTTCCCAAGAATGACTTCTAACTTTACTAGAAAACTTCTAATGATTATTAAGAGATGATTGTAATAAATGAGATGATAAAAACATTGAAATTTGTGCTCTATTTATAGCACAAGATTAGGGTTTTAGTTGGTATATGGAAGGTCTCCATTAATATCAATCACAATCATTTCCTTGTTACTGCAGGAGAATGTGCGCCGCACTTAGGCTAAGTGCACCGCACTTTACTTCTTCAATAAATAGCATTTATCTCGCCATGAAGTACGCCGCACTTAGGACAAGTACGCCGCACTTTGGCTCTTTTTATTAATTCTTCATTTATTTCCCTTCTAGATTCTTCCTTTAACGACCGTTAGTGCTTTAATGGATTTCCTTGACACTTTTAGTCCTTCTTGTCATTCTTGGTCCTGAAACAATTATTGTACCAACAAACAACCAAACTTGTAATATTTCATGCGTTAACATATATATTTCACATATTTTTTAGGGATATTTTATGTATATTTGGAGCGTTATTAAATCCCCCCATACTTAGCTTATTGCTTGCCCTCAAGAATTTACAGCGAAAAAATTTTGGTTTAGTAAAACGGATTATTGATCACAGGCATAGATAACGTGACAAAGCAACTCACGAATTTTTATAGATAAGATTGTTTTCACACTCGCTCAGTTTAGTAAAATGGATAGTAAACGGAAGTCACTCATATGCACAGTCATGAAATATTCAAATTACCATAAGCTTGTACAAGAAACTAAACTTCACCGACATGGCCTAAGCACCAAACATAAACATAAAAAGAGGTAATTTATTTAGTGATATTATTTTTATATTTGTTGAAAAAGGTTTTATAATAAAATCATAATCCACCTTATCCGTAATGTAACAAACTATTCATCACTTCATCACTTTTTCTTTTTCTCTTTTTTTTAGAACTTCAGCTTATTCTTGCCTTATTTCACTTTATTTTGGGGGAAACTTGCTTTCCCCCATACTTAGGATAAGTACACTACTTCAAACGAACTTAGAAGTTTGCAACCTTCGCATTTCATTATAATAGTGATACCAGCATTTACGCTCTTTAACTCGTACGGATAAAATTTCAGATAATTTTATTAAAAAACTTTTTGAATAAAATTATTGGTTACTTATATTTATATTTTTATCACCTCTTTATCAGTAAAATGTTTATAACACACGAACATGTTCCTATTGCGGTCTCATAAAGATTTCAAGCACAAGTTCTAGAATTAACAAATCACCGGCACACTCATACAATTTTAAATCGATACCAATGCTCTAGAAAAGGGGACAAACTAAAAATACACAGCCGTAACAACGGATGAGATACTTTCAATTGCATTCAAACCTTAACTCGAGAAAGCTAAAGATATAATCATCTTGGGTATCAAAGATAGATACCCAAATTCTTAATATCTAATCCTCACAAATTTCTTTTGGGTGGTATAACATGCTAGTAATTTTATCAATCCAGAGTCAGATTGCTTGTATGTGATCATAAAAATGTTATTTTTCAAAAAATTTCTTTTAACTTTATTTTACTTTTCTAGTTTATCTCCTCCCTCATACTCAATATGAGCATTGTCCCTAATGTGAAATATTACAAAGAAAGATAAAATGGGAAAGTGAAATAATACTACTCATTAATGATGAATTTACTTGAATCTTTCCTTTACGTCATTTCCATCTCGCGCCCTTCTTTTTTTATTTTCCTGTTACAAATATAAATACTGCATAGCACACACAAATAATAATAATATTTCTAATTAATTATTTGTAGAAAGTATGATAATATTGTTTTAAATGCCAACAGAGGCATTTTACACACCATAGTAGTAATAATAATGATATTGTTTTTAAGAAAATTGTTTTAAAACACACGTGACCCAAAACATACGATCACACAACCATCTTGTGTCATCTCGACACTACTCATCATCATCCTGCTGCTGTTGCTGATACTGCGGTGGATACTGTGGTGGCTGAGGTGGGTACTGTTGATAATACTGATCATACTGCGGCTGAGCATAACTAGGTGGGTTATAGGCTCCCGACAGTGTAACACTGTAAACCCCAGCCATGTGCTCAAATACTCTAGCTTGCATACTACCCATCCTATCGTACAAGTCCTGCATCGATGCTCTCGAAGGTCTAGGAATAGCAACTCTTAGTACACCCGGCTGTGGATCCTCGTGAATTAGTCGACCCTCAGAGTCGATCAACTCTCTTAGTGTAATCGTATCCAATTCTCTACAATAAATTGGAGCACTCAAACTCCTTATCACCACATCATTTAACACCTTCGCTTTCCTAGCAATCTTCGTGATAAACTGTCCACTGTCAACCAAGCCACATTCGCATACCTGTTTTGGGTACCAACTCCTTTTGACTCTCCTTTTGAGTACCAGCTCCTTTTCTCTTCATCCACCTCACAATATGTTGGAAACACAAAAAGTGTTGGTCACTTCCAAGTTGTAACAGTCTTAGCTTGTAGTTTATGTAATGATTAGATTAGTAATCTAGTCCGGCCCAAGACCCATGGGAAGCCCATCATAACCCAATGGCCGGCCTATAGGTACTATATAAGCCCCTCTCCTAGCCTTGGAGAGGGTTGGTTGTTCCATTTTTCCATATTCCATCTTTATACAATTCATCCATTTTTCCATCCAATCTCTCTCTAACATCACAACCCACATCTCATTCTTGTTCTTGGTTTGATCATAAGATTACTAGAATTCTACACAATCAACCAAGCCACATTCGCATACCTGTTTTGGTGTCTAGCATCAAACATACTCAATAGCTACAAATCACTTTTCTGAATTTTATCATACCCAGTAGTCCTCTGACAAAAGCTATAAGTGATCATCTTGTGAACCACCCTCAAAACTGGGCTCCGGATAGTAGAAGCTTGACTCCTAGATAAACTCAAGTTCTCATCACGAGTGATGCTTAACTAATACTCTTGAGCGTTAAAATGCTTATTACTACGCAACCCTCCTTGAAAATACACATCAAAACCTTCCTCATCAAGCTCCTCAGCATGATTTAATCCCAATCTACGAGCAAATTCCAACAAAGTCAAACTGTGAGCACGACCACCAAGTCTAAACTTAATGATCTTCTTGGTTTGTAATTCATCATCTGCACAAACTTTATCAAATTTATAGGTTGGATAAAACTCGTGGCAAAGCTCTAAATAAATTGGTTCACTTATGTTAAAAGCTCTAATCCACGCCACAGAAGTGAATATTTCTTCATTGATCCTGCCTCACGCAACTTAATTCTTAACATATCATCAATTTCTCCATCACATCCCATTCTATTTAGTATATCCCAATTCACGATACATGGCAAGTAAACATGTCTAGGGAGCAAGTTGGCTAATTTGGTGTTATACCTAGACTTCGCCTCTTTGTTGCACCCTTCCCATAGTAAGAATTCATGATGAACTTGTGGAAGCAATACCTCTTCCACGGTTTCGTACTGTCTAGAGCGTTTGGATCTTAATGATCCGGCTTCATCATCGTTTCCTCCCATAGTCTACACATCAAAAATAATCAACAATAAAGCATATAGTAATGTTAGAAATGATTTGGTATAAATGGTCAATGTTTAGATGGTTTTGCAAATGTTCTTGACTTTCTGGTGTAAAATGTGCGGCACACTTCACAGAAGTGCGGCGTACTTCCTGGAAAATTGGCAAAGTGTGGCGGTTTTATCCTAAAACCGGCACACTTTCTGGGCTGGTTAAATAATTTCGAATTTCTTTATGATTTTTCAACAATTTATTTTAAAGATAAATTCATAATATGAACAGTGCTTTTAAATTTATCAATATTTCAACATGCATTATATAAATAACTCCTAAATATCATAATTCAATGGGTTAATTGTTCATATCAAACATGGATTTTATTTCTCCTAATCTAATTATAAATAATCCTAATGAACAAGAATTTGAATAAATTAACAAGAAATATATTAAAGGATTGATATTAACATACCCTTGGCATGATTAAGAACTTGATGGATTGATCTTTAAAAAATTCTTATTTTTATGAGAACCCCGGCGGTTTTGGTGAGTGTGTGAGTTTTTATAAGATGCAAAATCTTGTTTTGTAAGTTTTATATATGAAAACCACCACAAAGTGAGGTGCACTTCACTGAAGTGCGGCGTACTTTGCCTTCTTTTAAGGATTTATATGTTTTTTTATATATATTACAAACTTTCCTAGCACATTTCATAACTTAAGCACAATTATAAGATAAACTTTCAATCTATCATACTGACTTAATATTAATTTTTATCATTAATTTGGAATAATGTCCGTACATCAAGTGCAATCCCTTATGGATTTATACAAATGATTTTTATTTTTGACTCAACAAGAAAAGTAAAATAGTTTAGGAGTAAATAAATTCCCCTCCTTTATTCTAACTTAGTTCAACACTTTACTCAATAAACCAGTTGGGTGACATAATGTCACTCAAGTTATGATATTTTGATAATTTCCGACTTGTTTTCTTAGTTGTGAACCCTTGCACATAAATATTCCCATATGGGTCAGTCACCCTTATCTCAGTACACCACTGTCCTTTTTGCTTCCTCTTTGTTAGTATAACAACCCTTGTAATCAGGTTTCCAGTCAACGTGTTGCAACGGTGCAGGTAATGGACCAAGGAAACTAACGGCCTTTTTCCAAACACTAATCTTCCGAAATGGGTTAATGACTGCTTGTAGAGCTATCGATCATTCAGCTGGATCGTTACAGTTCAGATATGCTGCTGGTTTTGGACCATAAATCGGTGCTCTAAACTTGTTTCTCTTAATCTCATACTCTTCTTCGTCATCGCTATCGCTTTCTATAGTTCTCATAACATCAGATCTTGCGGCACGGAAAGTTTGATGACAAATTCCATCAAAAGTTGAGAAAAGTCTTTCTGGGGTATTAACTATGCCACCGATCGTATATATGAATCCCCGGCCAACTACTATAGGTGCATCTTGGTCAATTGGTATATCCAAGATCAGAAATTTAGCAATTATGGTGGTGACCCCCACCTGACAAAGAACATTTGTTAGCATTCCCACAGGTTCTGCCTGGGTATGATTAATCATCATGATCCCTCTGTCGACCTTTTTTATCTCTTTTCTTCCTAGCTTCTCATAAATCTGATAAGGCATGGTATTAATATCTGATCTAGTGTCTGCTAATACGTTTTCATTGATCTTGCCCTTAAATCTGATAGGAAATATAAATGCTTCAGGGTCGTCTTTCTCTTTTAATGCTTCTCCTTTAACTTTATTTATTGCTTCCTCCTCTTCTTTCCCAATCATTCTATCTAATTCCACTTTGTCCTTCCAAATCTCATTGAGCACTGTTTTGTACTTGTCATTATAGGCCATTGTCTCAAGTACTGGCCTTACTTCCTCTAACAAAGCAAACTTCTAACTAATTCTAAGTGTCAAAGCTTCCTTCGTTGCCTCTTTGGTATGTGCTTAAATACACATACCTTTTTCTCAATAAAACGAGCTTAAATGACCAAAAACAAACATAAAATGCCAAATATATGCTTGTTTTATGTTATGTACTGCGCAAGTAACGGATATTCACTAAAAGACAAAAACAAGGCAAAAACCAAACAAAACCGAGCACGGGATTGAAAAGAGCGTGGAAAACCAAAGTCAAAGGCGTATGCATCTTAGTGGGCCAACCCAACCCAAGTTAATAGGCCAAGTCAGTCCATTATGCCATCTATACTAAGCCTTTTATTAAAAATCCAAACCCAAATCCATAAAACCGGCCCAAACCAAATGAGCCCAATAGCCTTAACAATAACCCTGTTAAAACTATTACACCCTAAGTCCCTGAACTTTACACCGTTAGTCCTTAGGGACTAACACTGTCAGTCCCTAAACCTAACAACCCCTAACGCCCGTTAACCCTTATCCCTTCCATATTTGAAATACAATAAAAAAATGCCAAAAATGGCGCCAAAGCCCAAAACAGGGCAAAACCCACTCTCCATTGTACGATTTGCTCTCAACATAATCTCACCCCGATCCTGACACCCCAGAGCCACGTGGCAAACTCCTTATTGGGTGAGACAACGCGTACAAGAAAAAGGGAAAGTCAATGAGATAAAAACGAGTTTTAATGGTGATTGACAAAGATTGAAGTTCTCTATAAAACAAATATGGAATGATTTTTGAAGATGGTTAGTTGTTTCACCTCACGGGATTGCACAAGACTCCCCTATAAACAGGGGAGGATTTCAAGCTTCAGGGCATCTTACTTTTTAGCAATTTTTTTACTTTACTTTTGTACTCAATAGTTTGTTTTAAGCTTTTTATATAAGCAATTTTACTTTTCCAAGAATTGTAATCTCAAATCATTCAATAAAAAGTAAAGTTCCACTTTACCTTTTCATTACTGTTCCATGATTTTTTTTGCTTTTGGAAGATAAGCCAAAAAGGGATGGGCTTATTGGTGCTTATTAGCTTGTAGACTAACTTCTAAAAGTTTATTGCCCTTGTTTAGAGCAAGGGAATTGTAAGTTCAATTTTCTCTTTTATTGGCTTATTTATTGTTCTGCTTATTTACTGCTTGTTATTGCTTATTTCTGCTTATCTTGTCTTAATGAATGCTTTTTATGCTTATGTTTTAGTTTGAAAATCTGTTCTGAGTGTTAGTTGAGTTTTCATGAAAATCTGTCCAAAAAGGCTTAGAACTGCTTATTGTCTTTTGCTTATTTCCAGTGCTTATTTTTTAATGCTTAATGCTTATTTATCCTTATTTGACCTTATGCTTAATCTGTTTTACTTTATAAAGGATCTCTAAATCTGTTTTAATGGTAAATTGGTTTTAAGAATTTTTAAAGGGGTGTTTGGATTAAGATTTAAAATGGGTCATATGAGGTTCAAAATCTTTTCTAGTTTTCTATTCAGGTTCAATTAGCTTTTATTAAGTTTATGATTTAGTTTTTAAAATCCTAAAAGTAATTTTGATAAGTTTTTACTTTGTTTGATCAAAGCTCAAGTCTGCTAGTTCCTAAGCCTTTTCATAAAGATCATTTGCTAATTTTCTTAAAGGACCTCTTAGGGTGTAGGTTTGTGTGATCAAAGCTAGTTGTCCTGCCTCATTTAAAATCAGTCATGAGTCACTCCTCTTTGGTTTAGCCTCTTAGAAGGTTTTAGCAAAAATTAGTCAAGTATTTATTCTCTTAAAAGTCTCATATTGCAGATCAAATTTAGGAATAGAATCTAGCTTAACTTTGAAATATTTTGAGTATTTTTAGCTTATTGTAGTCTATAGTCCATCAGTTTTCAGTTGCTAGTTTGTCCCAAGTTCTTTTGAGTCTTATAATTTAGTACAAAAATGTCATTTCATTCTAAAAGTCACAAAAAAATTAGCAAAATAAAAACATTGGGAGTATAAGGAAGCCCAGGGTCGAACCCTGGACCTCTACCTTAACCCCCAACGTTTTAACACCACCCTCTTTTACCATCTGCGCCCTTGGGACTTTTCTGAAAGTCTTTGGGTGCATTTGGTTTATAAGGGGTTTTTAGCCAAATAGCTTTATAAGCTATTTGGCTTATTAACTGCTTATTTATAAGCAGTTTTTCAAAAGTCTTATTTTTCTTGCAATCTTCATAGCTTAAAGTATTTTCCCTAATTTTTTCAGTTTTTTCTAAAATAGTTTAATATTTTTAATAATATTTTTAGATTAAAAGTGTTTTTAATTCATAATAAATTAAATAAAAGTCAAAAAAATATAATTCTTTTTTCTAAAATTTTCTTTTATTATTTAGGACTTTTAAAAATTAAGTTTGCTTTTCTAGGGTTAAAATTCGAAGTTTTAGGTTTTTAAGTCGCGTTTTAAAATCCCGTTAACGTTTTTCGTGTTTAATTCGTGTTTGCTTAATTTATTTCTTTCCCTTGCTTGTCTTTGCATTCAATTTGTAGAATTAGAAAGAAAATCCAAAAATCTTAACCTATTCAAAATCCCGATCACAAACTTCAACTCGAAGTTCAATTCACGCCTCGCAGGAACAAAAATGACCCGGGAAACGACTAGAAAGGTTTGCTTTCGAAATCGATACTTTCGGAATTATATTTTATTTGTGAGTTGGTTTATCGCTTTGGTTATAAGCGATTTGCTAATTTACCTATATTATATATATATACTATTGACACGATCACTCTTCTTGAGTCAAATGCCTCCCAGTTGACGAAGATGGTCTGATATCTGGGTAGAACAAGTTAAGATTCTCCATTGCTCTCTTCTTATTGCAGCTACTTTTCCCCATTTTACATACAAACGGAATAAGTTCTTCTCCACCCAACTGTGGTATATCATCAAATTTGAAATCAAGTAACTGATCCCAATCATCCATACTCTCATCTGTCTTCTCAGAATCATCTTCAAATGGATCTTGTTCGGGATAAACAGTGATCACCCCACTACCGAAGTCAACAATTCCATTAGCTAGCCTCATGAACGATCTTCCAAAAAGAACTCCGGGCTCCACATCGTCTTCTTTTGGATTGATGATGAATTTGACAAAGTAAAGCTCTCCCTTCAAATCAACAATGAGCTCTTTTATCACTACCTTGTTTCCTTCCTTAACCTCATAATCCAAACATAGCTTTACTGCGTATTCATTCGATATCAAGTTTTCATCAAGTGCCAAATTGATCTCACCATCATATGCATCCAAGCAATTCACGAAGCATGGTGCAATATACCATTCACTTACTTCGTCCGTTTCCATTTTGTAAAAACTAAGTGCTTTTGTCACCTTCTTTTCCTTACTACCAGCTGTGTCCGTGTACTCGGGAGCATTCCAAACTCCAAGCCCCTCAACTTTTTCACTTGATGATCCATAAACGTTCTCTCCTAGGCAAATCATTCCAAGACTCGATGTTGGGTCCATTATTCTTATAAAATATCACAACATTAGAACAACCATTAGCGGGTTAGTTAAAACAGATAATAATAGCTTTTTAAACTTAGACATTATCAACAAACAGATAGAAATTTTTAATTTAAGAAATTTTTGTATAAAAACGAAGAAACAAGCATTCTGTTCGGTTCCAGACAGGAAAGTGCGGCGCACTTCAGAGAAAGTGCAGCGTACTTTCTGAGTTTTTCCAAATTTTTGTGATTTTTCAGAAAAACCAGCGCACTTAGGGGTAAGTGCACCGTACTTTTAAAACTTTCAGTTTTTAAATTTTTAAAACTTTTAGTTTTAGTATTTTTATATTTCTTATTTTCATATTATCTGTTAAACATAGCAAATATCAGGTTTTTAAACATATCAATTATCATATAATTTTTAAGTCTTTTAAAGTTTTCATTTTTATTTCCATTTTACAGACAGCCAAAGCAACATTTAACAATTAAGAAATACATGTAGGCCTTCTGAATTTTAAACAAATAAGCTATGAAGTAGTTCTTTTTTATTTTTCTCATTTTAATGTACAAATCACGATAATACAAGATGTTGACAATTACGAATATTAGAAATAAATTTCACATTTTCAAACGGTCAAATTACAGTTTATGGGGTTTTGGGGTTTTGGTATTGATGTTCCTCTTCTTTTTTTTAAAACTGGTTCTGTTTGTGAAAAGTGCAGGAAGTGCGGCGTACTTGGTATAAGTACGGTGTACTATCTGTAATTGCAGAAAAAACAGGCGCACAATGGTTATGTGCGGCGCACTTTCTGAACAAAATTGGTTCAATTTGCCAGAAAACTGTACGATGATTTTTGAAAATTTGGTTTGTAACACAATAATGACTAATTTAAGAATGATTTCAATTCCCGGCAACGGCGCCAAAAACTTTGATGTGTTATAAAAGCTTTAAATTTATGGTTATAGTTTTATCCGATTTCCAACTAACACACGGGTAAAGTATAAACCCCCGTTTATAGTATAGGTTAAGGGTAAGACCAGGTCATTCCACGGGATTGGTAATTCTTAAAAGGGTCTAATGTATTACGAAAAGGTTTATCTTATAGAATGTCACGATCTAAAGATTTCAAAGTATTTCAAGATTAAAAATAATATTTATTTGGACTTAGAACAATGATCATGAACAAGCAAATAATCAAGCAACATGAATTTAAGCATAAAAGCATGAAAAGATCGGTAATCATTCATACAATTAACTATTTCATATATTAGAGAATCCTTTCGGCCTTTAATCTTTAATATATATAACGCATTAAGATTGATTCAAGTATGAATATGATAATGGTAAATTTCCTTAATCAAGTTCGTTAGACATATGATCAAGTGATAAACATCTTCATTTCCGGGTTGATAAATATTTCACTAGTTAATTCTCACAAAACTAGTATCGAATTGCCATAGACAAACAATGCGAAATATAAACATATTGATGGAATCTTTCAACCTATCTCCAACAAGTATGAATAATCAAACATCAATAAGTTACCGGATATTTAAACATCGAATTCATTATCATCACATTCGTAAACATTATATCAAAGCCTGTTCAAAACATTGATCATGATAGCCCAAATAAATATAAATTACTACTCCATATTCATAGCAACAAAACACATAACAATCATCATAAATTCAGAAAACATGATAACCAAAAGGAATAACGTGTTTATACCGATTCCACAAGCAAATGGTATGGTTTATTACAAGAACTTCTTCGATCCAAACACTAGTTTACCAGAATTTCTACTAGTAAACTACCTCTCCATCACCCTTTGGCCTGAATTTGTACCTCCAACGTGATTACAACCTGGAAACTATGAAGATTCAGAGAATAGTTCAAGTTTCCCAAGAACAACTTCTAACTTTACTAGAAAACTTCCTAAAACTTCTAATGATTATTAAGAGATGATTGTAAGAAATGAGATGATAAAAAAACTGAAATTCATGCTCTATTTATAGCACAAGATTAGGGTTTTAGTTGGTATATGGAAGGTCTCCATTAATATCAATCATAATCATTTCCTTGTAACTGCAGGAGAATGTGCGCCGCACTTAGGCTAAGTGCGCCGCACTTTCCTTCTTCAATAAATAGCATTTATCCCGCCATGAAGTACGCCGCACTTAGGACAAGTGTGCCGCACTTTGGCTCTTTTCATTAATTCTTCATTTATTCCCTTCTAGATTCTTACTTTAACGACCGTTAGTGCTTTTAACGGATTTCCTTGACACTTTTAGTCCTTCTTGTCATTCTTGGTCCTGAAACAATTATTGTACCAACAAACGACCAAACTTGCAATATTTCATGCGTTAACATATATATTTCATATATTTTCGAGGGATATTTTATGTATATTTGGAGCGTTATCATTGGGTTAGGGTTATAAAAAGCATTCATAGGGTTAGTAGGGGTCTTAGGTCGGGTAAGAAGTGTGGGGTTCCCAAGAGGGGGTTAGAGGTTTAGCAGGATATTGTTATTGTGGGGTTGGACTTGGAAGGGATCGGTTTAGATTTTAGTTCTTCTTTTGAGGAAGAGGTGGGAAATGGGCCTGACATTAGATTTTGGACTGATAAATAGGTGGGCGGGGTTAGATTATGCGATAGATTTCCTAGACTTTATAATCTAGATAGGAGAAAGGAGGGTATGGTGGCGGTTGAATGGAATTGGGTAGATGGTGCTTGGTGTTGGAAGTGGGAATGCGTTAGGGATCTTAGAGGAATGATGTGTAAGGAGTTTAAAGACTTTTAAATTTTAATTCAATATGTGGTTATAATGTTTGATTGTAGGGACCGTTGGAGATGGACACTTCACAAGAGCGGAGACTTCACAGTTAAAGAGCTAACAAAGTGGTGGAAGAGAAGATCTTAGACGTGAATAATGGAGGCGATGCAACGATATGGAACAAGTGGGTGCCTAAAAAAGTCAATATTTTTGTGTGGAGGGCTCTAAAAGGAAGGCTTTCGGTTCGTAAAGAGTTAGACAAGAGAGGCATTGATTTGGATTCTATTTTATGTCCTTCGTGTGATGATATAGTGGAATCTTGCTCTCATTACTTTGTTATGTGCAACTTTGCTATAAGCGTATGGGAAAAAATATTTAATTGGTGGAAGATTGGGAATGTCAATGCTTTTCCCATCAAGGAATTTTTCTACTCTAATGGGAATGCAAATATCCCTAGTCATTCATCGAGATTGTGGCAAGTGGTAATTTGGACGTCCGGATATTTTATTTGGAAAGAAAGAAATACGCGAGTATTCAAAGGTAAAGCTTCAAGTTTAAATAAAATTAAACAAGCTATTCAACTTAATAGTTGCGAGTGGATCGTTAGAAGATTGAGAAAGAAAAAGGAGTTGAATTGGCAACAATGGTGTTTTGATCCTATAAAATGTCATATATGAAGTCGGTCTCAAGTGTCGTCAGATGCTAGGGGTTTGGT
>BQNB010049557.1:0-41981 GCA_026074375.1 Tanacetum coccineum | reverse complement strand
TAAAATTCGAATTATAATCCTGTTGTACGTCTTCCTTGTTTCAAAATAGAAAAAGTTAACGTTTTTTATTTTACTCTCGTGGAATGCTACGGCTGTCGTCGGTAACATGTGAATATACCACGTTGATCGAAACCAGTTCACGATCGTAATGGTATAGATTATAAGTCCCGTAGTTAAACGTCACACAAAACCAAAAAACCCGAAAATACTTAAAACCTGTGTAGTTTTGTTCTTGTGGACTTGCTAATTCGGTTCACTACATAATATTGCGAATTCGGTTCTTAAGAAAGAGTTGCGAGTTCGGTTGAAAGAGCACAACTGTGAGTCCGGTGAAAGATGTAAACTGCGAGTTTGGTTAAAGATGTAAACTGCGAGTTTGGTTAAAGATGTAAACTACGAGTTTGGTTAAAGATGAGAGCTGCGAATCCGGTTGAACTTGAAGCTGCGAGTTCGGTTGAAGGAAGAAATTGTGAGTTCGGTTGACTGCAAATCCGGTGTCCTTTACAAAAAAACCGATAACGTACTATCGTCCTTGTATTGTCTTTATGCTAAACCAACAAAACCGTCCTTGTCCTTGCTCCTTAAATGGTGGATCTTGGTTTCCTTGTTTGTCTTCAACCGTAGACCACAAAGGACAATAAGCTAATACCAAAAGGCTCAAATAATCTAACTTAGAGTGTAAGCTTGTAAATAAGCTTGTTAAGTCATTAAATAATCCACGACAAGTAACACAACAATAAGCTACAATATTCTTGGTAATGAAAGTTTAGAGCTTTTTGTGTTGTGTAAACTTTAAACAACCGTCAACAAATAAAATAAGTCAAGACGAACTCAGCTAGAATAAACTTTTAAACGACTAAATAAGCCACGAAAAAGATGATAAGCTTGTAAATAAGCTTCTATGTCATCGAGAATAAGCTATGAAAACTACAAATAAGCTTAAAATACGCACATGTTTTTTCAAACAAAACAAATATTTTGCATGCAAATCAAACGCACCCTACTGTTTGAAACAAACGTGTGAACCAAAATTCACAAAGTATTGAAAAACAGCCCAAAATAAGAATATGGAACAGTAAGCCCAAAAAAATGTTAATGCTAGTTTACGTTTTTGAGGAGAAAAAAGTTTGGTTTGATCAAATAAGTAGAAATATTAAGACGAATGAAAAGAAAAAAAATAAGCCAAAAAGCCGAACCAATAAGCTTAGTACAACCACAACTAAAACATAAAACCAAACCTTGGCTCTTGATGCCACATGTTGTATGCTATCATTTCATCACCATAAACACAAAATAAGATAAGAGATTTTAGAGAGAGAAAGAACTAGAGAGAGAGACAAAGAGAAAAATGGTTACTTGTTAAGAAATGAAAATGAGAAGCAACACCCTCTCCACACTTGGAGAGGGCTTTATATAGTACATAGAGTGGACAAGCCTTGTGGGCTTTCTTATGTGTCATATGGGCCGGACCAAGCTAAGAATGGGCTTTAAGCCCGACAACTAGGCCCTATTAGCTTAAGAGAGATTCCCGTAAACTATGTTTTTCTACACAAGGCTCGGGATTAATAATTACCATCACTTTACTAAAAACACGGCTAACAGCGCCACTCGAGAAGTCTGTTTTACGGATTTTGCGATGCCGGCTTTCCTCTTACCCGACACATGTGGAAACTTCAATAAATGTATGTATGCAATATTTGAGCATTTGGGAATACTCCAAATGAGGTTTAGACTTAGAGAGGAGCAAAAACGAATCCTCTTGTTTTTCAACAAAACGTCAACTTAATTCTTTTATAAAACGCCTCTAGCCAAGGCTGAAACTTCTTTCTAAACCTAGTATGAACATGCTTTCAATATACCATCAAACGAAAGTATTCATTTGACCTTAATCCGGATTTACGTTGATCCTAATCACGTAACAGGTCTTACTCCCTTATTGGTCAAACTAAGTCAAAGGTCACTTTGCGTAAACGCATCCTTTCCCGTTATGGGATATCCTTTACTTGAGGTGCAAAGCACTTAGCTTGTTTGCATCAAGATGATTAGTGATCACATCCATTGTTGATTATCATGGATTAAAGTCTAAATGACTAATTGAGTTTGTGGTATTTGGAAGTTGATTATGCTTTGGATTTTGTCATTTCCCACACATACGAAATGTTTTACAAACTCACACATTTCTCTAGGATTCCTCAATACCACTCTTCTATATCATTTCCTACTTCCACACTCCTTAATCATTTGTCAAACCCTTATTACCCAATAAATGGTTGTACACTCATTCCTACACAATCTAAACATTTTAGACAAATCCCTAAATCATTCCATAATCATGTTTGCCTACTCTTTTCTATTTTATTGGCAATATGATTATCAACCCAAATCAATCCTTTGATTTCATACTTATCTTCATCATTCTACTTCTTCTTTACAAACCTTCATAAGCTTAAACCTTCCTCACTTAAACATTCCTCAATCTTATTCTCATGGGACAACTCACATTCTGTTACACCTTATACCTCATTGTACTTGTTGTCCCATAACATTCCAACATAGGATCCTACCTATCACATCAAAACATTCTCCACCACTTATCTCCTATTCATCATCTTGCTCACATAATCAAAATTTAATTTCACACACACACTTAAAGCTTCTCCTATACATTTCTCCTCCTTACTCACATACTCTCTCAAGTTGAAATTTAAATTACACACACACACACTCTTTTATTCTAACCCTTGATCATGTCAACTCACAAATCCAACTTACCTCATCACTTCCTTATCTTTATCTCACATGTGATAGATTAAATTTGAATTTTAAATTTAAATCTCAAGCCAAAGGCTTCCTTCTATCACATCATACCATCAAATCATGATAAAAGCTAACTCATTCATAACTCATTCTATATCCCACATGCTATAATTTGAATTCAAATTTCAAATTCTCCCCCATAACATCGACACTTCCTTACCAAGTTTAGCATATTCTTGATAGGGCGGAGAACGTGGGTTTTGACCTAGTCAAGTGTCACCTATGCACTAGTTTCATCGAAGGGCACACCGCGAAGGGCATTGGGCTTCGTGTGGCGGATTCCCATACTGGTAACCATCGCGTAGATGATTTTATGCCACTAAAAACTATTCGAAGGTTTCTAGGTGTCATTGGGAGTAGATCCTTAGGCAGTCGAGCCGAATCAGATGGTACATCATCAACCCCCCCCCCCAGTTGAATGTGATGTATACATCTATAGATGCATTGCTTTTGACTTTAAATAAATACGCATTGTAGCCTAATGTCGAAGGCTAACTGACACTAGTTGCGTGCTTACCCGCATTTAAGGCTAATCCCACTTGTGTCAGGAGTTATTAGGATTTGAATGGATTAGTACCCAAAGGTCATGCCTTGGTCAATGTGATTGTCAAATCACATGCTATCTATAATTTGATATTCGAGCAACTAATCGCCCCTACACGTGGACGATTGTAAATAAAACTCTTCAGCTATAAATACTCGTGTTAAAGAACCATAGCTTCTTTTACCTTACCCCTATTCGCATCGCCACATTACTTCTTCTCTGCATCATTTACTCGTCAAAGAAGGTAAAATTTTCTATTCCTATATTCGAATATGAGCGAGAAAAATGTCATCTGCACACAGTCGTGCACTCTCACTAAAGATGAGCTCACAAAATTCTTTGTTGAGTATGGCATTCCTTTTGAATTCAAAGTCATGCTCCCTAAGAGCAATCAGACTATTTATGATGCACCAGATGGCTTCGTCGGTTTATATACCCACTCTTTTACTCTTGCAAACCTCAGACTTCCTCTTCCTAAATTTCTTTGTGATGTGCTAGAGTATTTTTCATGTTCATTTTTCTAGACTGAATCCATTTGGTTGTGCCAAACTCACCACTTTTGTTGTTATGTGCAAAGCATACGGTGGTGAGCCCTCAATAGATTTGTTTAGGGGTTTTTTCAATCTTTACCTTAGTAGGGATTGGTTGACCTTCGCCAAGAGGCCAGAGGCTGACGTCCCCATAATCTTACTCAATCCCATAACTCATATTGAAGACTGGAAATGTTGGTTTTTCTATGTTCAAGATACAATCGTGCCTAGTGTATATCTGGAGCTTCTTTCGAAAGAGAATAGGTTAGAAAAAAGAACATTCAAAGATAAAATTCCTCCTTCCATCAGTGAGACTCTTATGTACCAGTGTCTGGCTAGGTATCCTATTAATGTCCAATCCTTCCTGGATCCTATTCTGTTTCTCGTTGGCCTTAAAACTTCTTGGGAGCATAGCCCACAAAATCTTGCAATCTTTGTTGGTGGAAAGGGTATTTACTATTCTGATGTTATTATGTATTAATTCCTTGCTACTGATAAATGATTCTTTCTTTTGTCTTGCAGAAATGGCCTTCAGGAATTTTATGTTTACTAAAGATGTTGAGGATATAAGTTTCCTTCCACATGAACCATATCCTGGCTTTGGTGTTGGTTCCCCATCTACTTCCATTAATAGTGAACCTCCTCTTTTGGAGGTGAAGCCTTTGGACAGTGTCAATCCAGATCAATTTGTAAAGAATACCACAGACTTGGGGGATTCTTTGGTTCGTAAGGAGATGCCAGTTGTTGGTAGTGGCAGTATAGCTGAGAGGATGAAAATCGGAGGTACAGGACAAGGGGTTCTGCGAAGCCTCTCGTGAAGTGTAAGGTGGTCTATGTTGGTTCCTCTTTAAGGTCTACTCGTCAGATTTCTTCTCCTGCTCCTATGGAAGCTAAAGCTGAGTCCTTCGCGTACCCTACCATTTTTTATGATGAAGGTAACTAATATCTCCTAGTCTCTTGCTTGTACTTCTCTTTTTATCTTTTCTTTTTTAACTCACATCATATCATTGCAGGCCTTCCTGTTGCTCTAGAGCTGCAGACTGCTATTGACTGTCACCTTATGGTCTCTAATATCACCCCTCTGACTTGGAGGGGTCATCTTGACAACCAATCGGAGGTTCAGCTGCTTAATCTTCATTATCGCTGCTATGCCAAACAAGATGTGGTTGACAACGTTGTGAACCGGAGAGCTCAAGAGTTGTTGTAAGTGGTTGATCAAATGAAAGGGGAATGTGAGGTGCTTAGAGAAAGGGAGAAGGCTAGGGATAAAAAGTGCGGGGAGCTCAAAGCTAAATGTGAGGCTGCGATGACAGACTTTCACAAGAATCTTGCCGTGATGGTTTTACGTCAAAAGATTGTTTCCCTACTTGCTGAGGTAAAGGAGCATAAGGGAAGCTTGGACATGATGTTGTTAGAGAGCCAGAAGTAGGTTGGCTATCAAGAGAACTTTGCGACCTTATAGTTGAAGGTCGCTGCTTTGGAGGCTGAGAATAACAGGTTAGAGGCCATCGAGGGTCAACTCCGCGAAGAAATCAAGTTGTCAAATATGATAGGGCGGAGGTGGTTTCAAAGGTGGTTCCTTATGTTGCTATGGAGTTAGTGCATAGTGACGAGATGACTATGCTTGTTGGGAGACTTGTATCGTCTACCATCTTCTACGGAAGATGTGTTGCCTTGGAGGAGGTTGCGAAGATGAAAGAGCCCTTCGATCTAGTAAAGGTGAAAGGTTACAGGCCCACGTATAAGAAATAACATACTAAGTCTGGTAACGACCTTGCTATTGTTACCTTTCCATTCCCATCAGAAGTTACAACATACCCTTCTGCATCAATCGAAGCCCTTCTTTCCAAGAAACCAAAGTCTCTCCGCCGTCCAACTCCAACAAAGACCAATGCTCCAGCTCCATCAGCTCCTTCTCAGCAAGCAAATCCATCCTATGCTCCCATAATGAAGCCTTTGTCTGCTCCTCTAAAAGTTTGAAGGTCACCATGTGGTGGTATTTAGTTCGAAGGGTAGCGTGTACCCTTTAAACAATTTAACTTTGTGTCTCTCAGGTTTGGCCTTAAAACAATTTTTGTTTATGTTTTGGCGGTTCATATTGGCCGTGTTGAACAGTTTATCTTTGTTCAGTCTTGGTGACTGATTTGAACTCCTTCCCCCATTCGTAGGGGGTCTAATATGATGGGGGTTGTAGCCCCTTAATTTTTGCTATCATTATCAATTTAGCTAATGGTTTTTGTAGTGAATTAATCTTTTCCCCCTCTTTTTATTTTTGTGAAGGGGTCTGTAGGGGATCGTAGTCCAACCCTTGTACATTATTAACTATTAAGCTAATAATTTTTACACCTTAAATTTTCACAAACTAAGGCTCAAGTGTGGCCATATTGAATTTGCAAATTGTGCACCAAGGTTTTCAAGCAGTCATTCGCTTGTAACAGAGGGTTACGACCCGCTTCGTTTTAGCCCAAAAGGTTTCGAACGAAGACCTTTGGGAAGTTAACGTAAATTCAATGGATGTTGAATAATAAAAATAAGGCTCATGTGTGGCCTTACGACATCCTTTCGAACGTTTAAACTTTTAAGTAATTGGTGATTCAAATCTTTATGGTAAATAACGACACAAGAGATTTGAAGGGAATTTATTACTTTCATTAATTGTGTAGGAAGATTTACATCACTTTGAACATGATCACTTGTTTTTCTACACTTAGTAAATTTCCCTTTGACAAAATGTAGTCTAGACAGTGACTTTTAAAAAAAAACAATAAGCAGTAAGCTTTACATGTAAAACTTACGAAGGCTTGAACCATTCACTATACGAATGAGCGAATAATCGGAGGCATCTATTATCTTGTAGAGTCCTTCTCTGTATGCTTCATTTACAATGTGAGGTCCTTTCCATGTTTGCTTATGGTTATCTTCGTTGTGGCTTGATAAGAGCACGAAATCTCCTGGGCTGAATGCGGAATGCCTATTCCTTGTATCATGATACCTTCGAAGCTTGCTTTTATATTAAGCTTCTTTAATTAAGGCCACCTCTTTTTCCTCATCCTTTCTTTTTTCAGTCATTTCCTGAGTTAAGGACTTTTCTTCTTCAGGGGCGAGGTGAGTGATTTTTGGAATTATTGCCTCCGACCCATAGGTTAATATAAAAGGAGTCTCTTTCTGACTATTCCTTGGCAAAGTCCTATGTGCCCATAGAATTCAAGGTAGATCGTCTACCTACCCTTGTTGACTTCGAATGAGTTGCTTCTCTATGTAGTTCATTATTTCCATATGTTTTGTGATTGGGGAAAAAGATTGGTGTGTCTTTAACCCTTTACAAAAATCTGAAAAGATTCCTTCTGTGAACTGTTTTTCATCCTTCAAAGTAATTGTCTGAGGGACTCCGAATCTCCAAATCACATGTTCCCATATGAATTTTTCTTCTTGCTTTCCATTCACGTGGTTAGAGGCTTTACTTCCACCCATTTGGTGAAGTGTTCAATAGCCATGGCTAAGAATTTTAAACCTCTCGGAGCCGTAGGTAAGGGTCTGATGATGTTGACCCCCAATGGTTAAATGGCCAAGCATTTTTTACTACTGTTACGTCATGATTCGGCATTCTTGCTGGTGTTGAATACTTTTGGCAACGTGTACATTCTTGAATTGCCTCTGCTGTATCTCTATGCATGGATGGCCAATAGTAACCTTGCTTTGTAATCTTCACAACCATGGAGCGAGGTTCCGCATTAAACCCGCAAGAGCCGTCATATATTTCTCGTATGATGCTTTTAGCTTGCGAAGGGCCTATACAACAAAACTATGGTGTCAAGAAGGACTTTTTATATAGGTTCCCTTTGATTAGCGGTAATGGGGAGCTCTGATTCAAACTTTTTTGGCCTCCTTCGGATCTTCCGATATTAGACCACTTAACAAATATTCATAGATGGGTGTCATCCAGTTTTTCCTTGTTTTGACTGTGATCTTTGATACTTCCTTGCTATTTATCGACCTGCTTGCTAAGACCTCTACCAACACTTCCTTGATTAGATATTTGAAGGTCATAGAGGCCAACTTGCTTAATGCATCAACCATCTTGTTTTGATTCCTTCTAATGTGTTCCATGGAGTATGTATCGAAACTTCTCAGGACTTCTTTTGTCTTTTCTAGGAATTGCTCGATCACGGGTTGTCTAGCTTTGAAGAGACCCTTAACTTGATTAGCTGCACCAGCTGGGAGTCTATGAAGATGGCTAGGTCTTCGATTTTCATTTCTTCTGCTATTCGCAGACCTGCCAAAAATTCTTCGTATTCAGCTTCATTGTTGGTGGTCTCAAATTTGAATCCTAGAGCGTTGTCTACTCCTTTCCTTCAGGACTAACCAACATTAAACCATCACTAAAACCATCAGAACTTGAGGCTTTGTCGGTGTATAAATTCCATGTGCTTCTCGAATTCGAAACTTTATTTGTAGTTGCTGGTTTCTTGGTCTTCATGTCTTTGTCTTCTACGGAGGGTGTTGCAGCCAGAAAATCATCTAGGATTTGCCTTTTGATAAAGTTATGTCCTTTGAACTCGATGTCATGTTCCCCCAGCTCGATGGACATTTAGCTATCCTTCCTAATTTCTCAGGTCTTGCAAGGATTTGCTTGATGGGTTTATCGGTTAATACCCTAATGGGGTGAGCTTGGAAATACCTTCGTAGCCTTCTTGCGACATGGACGATAGCTAGTATGAGCTTTTCCAGTTCTGGGTAGTTTGACTCTGCCCCTTGTAGTACCCTGCTTACGAAGTAGATCAGAACCTATCTTTTTTCTCTTTCAGCAAGTAGAACAGCACTTATACTTTCTGCCGAAGTTGCGAGGTACATTACCAATACTTCGCCTTTGATTGGGGCTGTAAGTGTTGGTAACATTTCTATAAATTCCTTTATTTTTCAAAAGGCTTCATGCGACCTACGACACCCTTCGAAAGGAATCGGCTTAGTGCTGCCAGCTTCCCGTTAAGGCTCTGGATCTCCTTGAGTGTTTTTGGTGGTTTAAGGTCGGTTATTGCCTTGACCTTCGAGGGAAACGACTTAGTGCTGCCAGCTTCCTGTAACACGTAAAAGTTAAACACGAGACATAATTTAAAATATATCCGTAAGGTCGTATCGTTCTAGTCACAAGTAGACTATATTTACTCAAATGCTGAAACGCATCTGGTGACGTTTTCGCTAAACAGGGTAAATTCAACGATTTCACGTAAAAGTCAAATATTCCCGAAACCACAATTACTCAATTAATTAAAAAAACGTGACGGTTGCTACAGTCTCCCTAATTTAAAGAAATTTCATCCCAAAATTCAATTAGTACTACTTATGAATTGATATGAGTTGTTACCAAGCTCAATGTTTTAAAGAATCGGTTCAGCGACCTACGACACCCTTCGAAAGGAATCGGCTTAGTGCTGCCAGCTTCCCGTTAAGGCTCTGGATCTCCTTGAGTGTTTCTGATGGTTTAAGATGAGTTGTTACCAAGCTCAATGTTTTAAAGAATCGGTTCGGTTTGGGTTCAACTAAAAATCACCATCAATCATAACCACACAAAAGCATTTAGAGTGCAGTAAGATATGCAAGTAAGCTTTACGTACTAAAATGGTTATGCACCAATATGGCCTTCCAACATGTCGCTAAGACTGTTAGGATGTATCAAATAATCTTTCAACAAGTGGACTACCAACTGGAGCTCACTCCTAGTTGGAGCTAAGTTTGTTAACTAAATAGGAATATAGAATTCACAACTAGATACGATCAACACTAATGCTCACATACGCAATTATAAGCACACATAAGTTTCAAGAAATATAGTGGCTAGCATAGCTTAAAGTAGGGGTGTGCACGGTTCGGTTTGGGTCGGTTTTTGGCTAAAACCGAAACCGAACCGAAATATTCGGTTTTTATAAAACCAAAAACCGAAACCGCTCGGTTTTTGGCGGTTCGGTTTTTTCGGTTCGGTTTTTTCGGTTTTCGGTTCGGTTTTGGTTTTTTTGGTTTCTTCTGCTCACCCCTAGCTTAAAGTATTCGAAAAAAAGGCTTTTGAGTCATCTATGATAGCTAAGTTCCTTCTAACAGATTTGTGGGTAACGGCAGGTTATGTCAACCGTTTATCTTCTATTTCTGACCAACAAGTGGTGAACGACACGTATGCTCCTATAATGTTTCATATGGAATGTTCCTTTGTGCTAATCGTGTAAAGGTTGTTACACAAAACTCAACTAAAGTAAACGACTGTCACGATCTATGTAGAACCATGTTACACATGCCTGAAGCATGTTTCTAAGGTCTAGATGTTCCCTCGCTTAAGTGTTAAATTTGATTGTATACCTAAATGGTCCTAGTGTGTACCAACATCGTGACGGAAGGCGACTACTCCTATATGAAAGCATTAAGGAAGAGCGTGTAGTCAGCGGTATAAGTAGTTGAAGTTGACAATCAGAGAAATGAAAGGTTTAAGGATAGAATCCGGAGTCTATACCTGATATGGGTTATTGTATTTTGATTATCTAATTCAATGCATTTTTTGCTTATCGAATGAAACGTATATCAAAGGAATTTAAAGGGTACTAAGTTATCAAATAGGGTAGAAAACGAATACATAATCAAAAGGTAAGCAACATATACAGTGATTTCAAAGGTGCAGATAGCTACGGATCAAATGTCATAATAATCCTTAAAAGGAAGGGTAGATACATTTACCGACTAGGAGTGCAAACGAATAATCAACTCAGCATACCAACGACGAAAGGAATCACATAGACTAACAATACGTATCAAGATTGACAATTGAGAAAGATAGAATCCTTGTACCAATAATCGATTTTTACCTGAGAGGACCAACTAACACTGTTTTTATTAAAAATATCATTTTAAAATAGTAAAATCATAAAAAATCATTTTAAATGTAAAAATCCTTTTAAAAATATAATTTTCATAAGACACATGTTAAACGTGGTTTTCATAAAAAGATCAAGAGATAGTTATATAAAGGTGGTATCGCTTATTACTCATATAAATCATTTTAAACAACAAAATAAAGTAAAATAAAGAGATAATCATATGAAATTGACATCGTATCTTATTTGTAAAGATCATTTTAGACGTGGTTTTGACAATTAACCAGTATCACACCGTATTCATAAAAATCATTGTAAACATAGTTTACAAAATATCTAGTGGCAATCATATAAAAACTGTATCGCAACGTATTCATAAAATCATTTCAAAAATAGTTTTTCCCAAACGTTATCAAGTATATTTCAAAAGAATTTTCATAGTTCGTAATCATTATAGAATGTGTACCTCAGACAAGGACATTGTAAGGACTTCGACACAAAGGTATTATTTGAAGGCGAAGAGTGTACAAGCAAAAATGTAGTTATAATAACGGTGAAGCGAACACGCGCAAGAGAATTTCATGCAAGGACATTACGAACCAAATAAAGAGCGTAAGGACTCATCCGTACTAATGATCAAAAAGGAAAACATGGAGAAGTATTTGAGAGATGGTGAGAGTGTTGAAGTGTTGGAATAGAGAAGCCCTTTCTTTTCATAAGGTGCCAAATGATACGGGCCTTTTACTGAAGGGGTCTCTTCGGGAATGAGGTATATACGGAATTCGGTTTGTCGAAGGGAGTCATTAAGTCTTCAGGGAAGACCTTAGGGAAAATCCCTGACAGTCAGAATGTCTTCAAGTTTCTTTTCATTGGCCTTCATGCTTGCGAGGTGCTTCAGGTTTTCTTTTTTTTTTTTTATATACCCCCTTTTTTTATATTTTTTTTTTTATCCCCCATTTTTTTTTTTTTTTCTCTTTTTTTTTTTTCTTTTTTTTCTTTGGGCCGCTCTCTATGAATCTTGTATATGCCGCCGTTCGACGAGGGAATTTGGTAATCGACTCAGCCTTGGGCTTGACAACTATTACTTCCCCATTTTCGCGTTAGAACTTCCATGGTCGAAAAGGTGTTAAGTTGATAGCAACATAATAGATATCATGTCCTAAGCTAGATTGACGAACGGTTCATTCTCTAAGACCTTTAAGGTCGACACGAAATAATGCTAATATTTACTATTGACGCTTTAATAGACTTACTCAATTCAAATACCCGACCAATATGTTATATCGTTATCTGCGCGCGGTAATCAACGAGACTTATAAATTCTATATGTTTCTACTATTCACGGTGGCACATTTCTTGATGCTAAATCTAATTAAACCGAAGTATGCGACAAAGATAAGCGAGGATGGAGGAACTTCCATTGTTTGAGAGGTAAGGTCAACAGATAAGGCATGTATTCCACGTATTTATGATGGTATGCTAAACGGCATAGTCCTTTCTTTAGATCAACTTGTGACACCCGTGATTTGATCAAGTTAGTCATACTTTTAGAATTGGCTAAGTGGTTATATGTGTTATAGTTATGATCTATTTTGCTTTATCTGTGTGCATGATTATCATTCTGAGGTGCGTGTTCATCTCATTATAGAATGAGTTTGAGATATTGAGGGTTATTTCCATTTTGTTCACGTGTAGTGACAGTGGAAATGGGTGACGTGTTTGCATGCTTTGCTACGTCAATATGTGGATAATTGTGTGTTGGATTATTAGGGAAAGTATGTCTTAATGGAAGTGAATTAGGCTTGTGAAATATGATAATTAGTAATGAACTTTCTAAATATAGAAAGTATTTTTAGAAATGAAAGTTATAAATAGAAAGTTAGTATTTAGTTTTTCATGCAAAAGGTTTACCAATTTTACATAGGTTTTTGTAGGAAATTAAGGTAATGCAAGTCATTGTGTAATATATATATATATATATATATATATATATATATATATATATATTAGTAAGGTTCGACCGGTTTAAGAAAAAAAAACAATGTGTTTTAGTCTAATACAAATTTTAGATAGATAAGGTTAAGTTCCTAGCTTATCTAATTAATATGTAAACCCTAGAACTAAATTTGTTGCCTCATTCCTCCCTCCCCTAGGAAGATAAAAACTTTCTTTGGATCAAGAACTTAGGTGGTGAATGTGAAAGTTAACAAGGTTTTAGGTCCATGAACATTAATCTCCTTCTTGTTATCCTTTTTAAAATCATGTAACAAATAATATGATGGATCATTAGGGTTTAAAACTTCTGTAATTAATGATGTTATTACCATGCTAATGCGTTTAGGATTTGATTAGGATCATATTGGTGTAAACGGTTAGGCTTAAATCACATTAATTTATGAATTAGGGTTTGGCAAATTTTATAGTTGTGTTCAACTAATGATATCTCCATGATGGTGACGTGTTTTAAGGTGTTTCTAGTGCCTAAATTATAGTTCAGAGAGCCTACTTTTCAAAAAGTCCGGCCGCAAACGATTTTGAGTTCTGAAAGTTAGTCAAATGGTCATTGCAAGAAAAGTTATCAAAACAGTAAACACATGTCAGATTTAGGTCGGAATTAGAGAGGTAAAACCCCTATTTAAAATACGAATTAAGGTTAGCCAAAAAACAAAAGTCAAGTTCAATATGTCTATTAAATTCCCTATGAAAATTAGTCTCTAATTAGTTGCATAAGTATGGTTAGCAAGGCCAAACATTTCAATGTGCGTTCAGATCCGAATCTGGGTACTTTTGAGTTGGGAATTTATTTGAGGCACTTGTACATATGGTATGATTTTGGGGCAAATGAGGTAGTTATTAAACATCTAAGTGAACCCTAGGTGATTTATGTGAGAATTTATTTGGTTCAATAGGTAAGGGTTGGAAGCAAGATAAGTGAAACTAAAATTCTGCATTTTTGGGTAAAATGTAGATCATTAGAATTATGAGTAGATGAAGTGGTTAAAGTTAGGCATGGTGTCAAGGTGACCCATAGGAATAATTAAACATCATAGACATCAATCATATGATTGTTACATGGGCATAATCATTTTGCTTAGTCATGTGTAACACATTTATATTCTATTGTGTAGCTTTGTGTAAGATATTTGGAAGCTGCTTAAGCATCAGGTGAGTTTCATAGTCTCATTTTACTATGTTTTCTTGGGATGGAAATGATGCAAAATATGTTTTGAAATGTAATAATTGATGTGATTATGTGGTTTAATTGACGCATGGACTTTTATGTAGCTATTATATGTTATGTGTTAAATGTTATGCGTTGTTGGAGCGGGGGTAACGTTCCTACCCAATGTTGTGTGCTTTGGATCGGGGGTAACATTCCTACCCATTTGTTGTGATATTTAGATCGGGGGTAACGTTCCTACCCATGTGAAGTGACGGTTTAAATGGATCGGGGGTAACGTTCCTACCCAATGGTTGATACTTGTTAGATCGAGGGACACGTTCTGTTCCTATGCTCGTTTTGGTTACATTTGTATGCTAGCTTGTATGATAGTGTAGTAAATGTCCTGCCATGTTTGCATTAATCATAGTAATTGTTTATAAGCTTTGATTTTCTTGTCTTAAACCTATGACTCTCACCAACCTTTGTGTTGATGTTTTTAAGCATCATTTTCAGGTGAGCATCATGATGATCTTAAGAATAAGAGAAGTGGCTAGAGAGACCATAGGCTGCATGCGGAGTTTAAATCTCCTATTTTATTTCCCGTTTGATTGAATATTGGATGTTTGTTGGTTTGAACTGCTTAGATTTATTTTGGTTGTATTGCATGTCTTGGTATTGATGTGAACCCCTTTTACTTCAATACAAGACGCCAGATATCTTTTATGTTTGTTTGAGTATTTTCATGACACTTTGTGTCCCTTATGTTTCGTTTAGTTCATGTAGTTTTCTCTATTGTGACACCATTATGTTGTGATGATTTCCATTCTCATTACGCTTCGCGTTTTTGCCTTGGCGGGGTGTGACAGATTGGTATCAGAGCCTTTGGTTATAGAGAAGTAGGTGGCTAAGCCTAGACTATAACCTAGGAGTCCTTCATATAGATGCATTTTAGGGCTTAAGTGTTTGGTATTATAACTATCATGCTTCTATTATCTCCTTTTTGCTTAATTTTAATTTAGTTATGTTGCTTTCCCCTATCTGATTTGGTATGCGCTATGTTCTTGATATTTTAGCCATGTCTCCCCTTATCCGTAAGAAGTTTCGTTGGGGAACCATTTTCCCAATTAGGCTTAAGCGCTATAGAGATCCAAAAGAGGAGCCAATTGAGAAGGAGTCTCTTATGGAACTAAAGGAGATAGAGTAGTTGATCGCTTGCCGAATGCTTGTAGTAGGCCTAGACCCGCAGAGTCAGGTGACTCTTGGGAAGGCAAAGTCAAACCCAAGCGAGGCCCAGCATAAGTTTATTCTGTCTTTTACCTCGTCACGTTGCTATTGATTATTTCTTTCGGATATTTTGTATTTTAGAGGCGCTGTGAGACTTTCGTTCCTTTATGTCGTTTTGATTTTATCTTTATATAAGTAAGTATTTCTTTGATGGAGCATCCTTTCTGTGTTATATTGGAGTGGTTTAAGATGTGCAATGTGATATATGTGCTTATATGCGCGTTATCATTGAGAGGTTTAATCTTGGAAGTAAGTAAAGGTGTGAAAGGATGCAATTATAATTATGGTGGCCAACATAATTATAAAGGCATCACACACGTGGACTTGTGACTAGGATGGCATTGACCGGTGTTTGTTTGTTATGTGATAGTGTAAAATGTTGTTATATGTGTGTTAATGATAAGCATGGTATATAGTTAGAGAATTCTTCTCTTAACTAATGAGCGATTTTGTTAGGCTTAGTTGCGTAGTCAACAAGTTTCTTTTCTACCTAATGGTTATGAATATCTTGGATACCTTTTATTACTATTATGACTATTGAGTTTGTTCGATTGATCGATTATTTGTTAGGAATCCTAACTTTAAGTTTAGCATTCCTTCATCGTACTATGTTAGTACGAATGTCCTATCTTTCCTATCCGACGTCTTGATGTATATTGGTTGCTCGGATATGCTCCTTTGGATATAGGTGCGTTTCACTAGTTCTTTCGTTGCATCGATTACTCGTATGAGTATCAAAATTTTCTTTTAAGCACTAATTGTTCCTAACATATTAGTACGGATCATTACTCTGTTTTTTTATATATATCCTTTGGTTTTCGTTACATGTTTGTGACATGTTAATACCACATCTTCTTTATGGTTGTTCTTTTGATCGTTATTACGGATGAGTCTTTACGTTCTTTTTTTGGTTCGTAATGTGTTCGTATGAATTTCTCTTGTGCATGTTCGTTTCACTGTTATTTTGACTATATGGTTCCTTGTACTTCCTTTCGCTTTCAAACAAGAATTGTGTTAGAGTCTTTACGGTATTTTACAATCCCTTTTGGTATTACGATGTCCTTTGTTTGAGTAATATATTTTATATTGACGTCGAGTTATGAAAATCCTTTTGAAGCATATCTTAATGGTGTTTGGGGAAAACTATTCTTGAAATGATTTTATGAATACATTGTGATAAGCGCTTTTATATGACTGTCTCTTTATTTTTATGAAGACAATATGATATTGATTGAGTGTCAAAACTATGTTTAAGGTAATCTTTACATTTTTATATGTTTGTTTTGATAAATTTTATTTTATGAAAAGTATGTTTAAAATGATTTATAGGGGTAAAACGCGATACACCTTTTATATAACTATCTCTTGATTTTTTTTTCTTTATAAAAACCATGTTTAAAACGATTTAAAAAAAGAGATTATATTTAAGATGATTTTTTTATTTTAAACGAATGTCTTTATTGTTTCAAAATGAATTTTTATAAAAACAGTATTTAGTTGGTTCTTTCGAGTAAAGTCAGTTATTGGTATAAGAATTCTATCTTTCTCATTTATCAATCTTGAAACATATTGTTATTCTATATGTGTTCCTTTTATCTTGGTACGCTTTGTTGACTCTTTTGTTTGCGTTTCCTATCGGTATACATACTCTATCCTTTTCTTTTAAGGATTCTTATGACATTTGATTCGCATCTATTTGCACCTGTGAAACCCGTTATATATTTTCTATCCCTTGATTCGATATTCGTTTGCTACCCTATTCGATGGTTCGTAACTCTTAGAAATCGTTTGATATACGTTTTATACGACCAAGTCACTCTCTGTGGGGAGCACCAGTGTTGTTTGTTAAGAAGAATGATGGTTCATTTCGAATGTGCATAGACTATCGTAAGTTACACAAGCTGACCACCAAGAATCTCCCCAGGATCGATGACTTGTTCGACCAGTTACAAGATTCGTGTTATTTCTCTAAAATAGATCTTCGATCTAGTTGTCATCAGTTAAGAGTGCATGAAGAAGATATTCCAAAGACTACATATAGGACGTGGTATGGAAATTTTGAGTTTACGGTTATGCCTTTTGGGTTAACCAATGCACCAACAGTTTTCATGGGCTTGAACCGAGTGTGTAAGCTGTATTTAGACAAGTTTTTTATTGTGTTTATCGATGATATCTTGATCTACTCAAAGTCTAAAGAGGATCACGAGGGTCATTTGAAGTTAGAATTGGAGTTGCAGAAGGAGAAGAAGTTGTTTGTTAAGTTTTCTAAGTGTGAATTTTAGCTACAAGGAGTACATTTCTTCGGGCATGTTGTTAATAGCAATGGTATTCATGTGGAACCAAGCAAGATTGAAGCAACAAAGAATTGGAAAAGATCCTAAGACACCGTTAGAGATACGGTCATTTATGAGATTGGCAGGTTACCATTAATGTTTTCTTTCGCGAATTTTTCCAAGATTAGTAAACCCTTTACTTCACCGAGGCAGAAGAATCGAAAGTACTAGTGGGGCATGGAATAAAAGGAAGCTTTTCATATTTTGAAAGACAATTTGTGTAACACACCAAAATTGTCATCGCCTAATGGATCTAAAGATTTGTAGTTACTGTGATGTGTCGAAATCAAGGATTGGGATGTGTATTCCTACAAAGAGATAAGGTGATTATGTATGCCTCGCGGCAATTAAATATTCATGAGAAGAACTATACCACGCATGGTTTAGAGTTGGGTGCAGTGGTCTTTACTCTTAAGATTTGGAAACAGGTATTGGTGACCAGGTATGAAGAAGGATATAACTACCTATGTTAGTAAGTGTTTTGACTTGCTCAAAGGTGAAGGTTGGATGTTAAGAGACCATCAGGTTTGCTTCATCAACCAGAGATATCTAAGTGGAAATAGGACAAAAACCACCATGGATTTTATCACTAAGTTGCTAAAGTCAAGTGGTATATATGATACGATTTAGGTGATAGTCGATAGACTGACTAAGTCAACCTATTTTCTGGTTATACGTAAAGATTATAAGATGAGGAGGTTAGCAAGGCTATATACTGATGAGATAGTAGCAAGGCATGAAGTGCATGTATCGATCACCTCAGATCGTGGTGGAAGATTTACTTCGCAGGTTTGGTAGATATTGCAGAAGGCATTGGGAACACGGCTAAACATGCGTACGACTTACCATCCTTAAACGGACAGACAAAGTGAGCGTACCATTCAGACCTTGAAGGATATGTTGAGAGCGTACGTGATTGATTTTTTTTGTGGTAGTTTGGATACTCATCTACCCTTAACTGAGTTTTCTACAATAATAGTTATCATTCGAGTGTTTGATGCGCTCTAATTGAAGTGTTGTATGGAAGAAAGTGTAGGTCACCTGTTCTTTGGGCTGAAATTGGAGAAATTCAGTCGATTGGACCAGAATTGGTACAAGAGACAACTAATAAGGTGATATTGATTAAAGAAAAGCTCAAAGCGATTAGAGATTTCCAAAAGAGCTATGTTGGCAACATGCATAAACATTTAGAGTTCGAGGTTGGAGATCGTGTGTTATTAAAGATATCGCCTTAGAAAGGCATGATTCGTTTTAGAAAAAAGGGTAAGTTAGCACCGAGGTATGTAGGACCATTCGAGATCCTTGAAAGGATTGGTCCTGTAGCTTATCGGTTAAGATTGCCTAAGGAATTAAGTAGTGTGCATGACATATTCCACGTGTCAAATTTGAAGAAGTGTTTGGCGGATGCTAATCTGCATGTGCCATTGAATGAAATCAAAATCAACAAGACGCTTCGTTTTGTTGAGGAACCTGTAGAGATTATGGACCGTGAGATTAGGAGTTTGAAGCGTAGTAAGATATCACTTGTGAAAGCTCGTTGGAATTCAAAGCGTGGTCTCGCGATCACTTGGGAGCGCGAAAACCATATGAAGTCTAAGTATCCTCAGTTATTTGTTGATCGTGCTGTTGAACCGGCTAGTTAAATCTCAAGACGAGATTTCCTTAAGGAGGGGATACTGTGTCACCCGTGATTTGAGCAGGTTAGTCATACCTTTAGAGTTGGCTAAGTGTCTATACGTGTTATATGTGTGTGCTATGTGGCTTTATCTATGTGCATAAATTCATTTTGAGATGCATGTTCATTTCAATTTTTAATGAGTTTGGGGTATTTTAGGGTATTTCCATTTTTGTTCACGTGTAGTGACAATGGAAATGAATGACATGTTTGCATGCATTGCTACGTCAATTTATGAATGATTGTGTGTTGGATTATTATGGAAAGTATGTCTTAAAGGAAGTGAATTAGGCTCGTGAAATATGAGAATTAGTAATGAACTTTCTAAATATAGAAAGTATTTTTGGAAATAAAAGTTATAAATAGAAAGTTAGTATTTAGTTTTTCATGAAAAAAGTTTACCAATTTTACCAAGGTTTTTGTAAGAAATTAAGGTAAAGTAGGAAATGATATAATTAATAATTAAATAATAAAAAATAATAAAAAAATATATATTTATGAGGGGGTCGGTCGGTTTTAAAAGAAAAAGAAAAAAATGTATTTTATTTAATACTAAGTTTTGTTAGACTATGATTCTATTTAATTAGTTTTCTATATGTCTATTAACTTCCCCGTGAAAATTAGCCTTTAATTAGTTTCCTAAGTATGGTATATATATATTAAATATATATATAAAAATAAATGATAATAATATAGGGGAACCGTTCTTGCGAACCAGTTTTTGTACAGAACCTACAGAACCACTTTGGACCAATGAGAATTTAGTATTATTATTTCTTTTTATCTAATCCAAAAGGGCAATTATAACAAACAACATTTTCACCTTTTGATTTAATTTTATTTTTATAAAAATTCGTTTTTTAAGCCTTATAATTTTTGAAAAAATTAAAAAATATTTTTTAAATATTTTTTTTACATGCAATGTTTTTTGAAAAAACAAAACAATGCATATATGTTTTGCTGTAATATTGAAATTTACAATGTTTCTTGCATAAATTGTTTATACCATGAATTTGCTAAATTGTAAATGTAATTTACCGGGATATTTGGCCAAATAAAAGCCAAAAAAATGCCAAAAAGAATAGAAAAAAGTTGCTTTTGGTGTCTAATTGTGTCAGGAAATGATAAAAATGGGACAAAGAAGGAAATCAAAAAACTGTCATAAACCGCCAAGGAGGAAACGAAGGGGAGAGACAACAGGGATAGGAGATGGTGAAGAAACAGCCAAAGATCAAGCCGGAGGATCAGCCCGACACAGAGTCAAGAAGGGTGGGGGGTCAGGCAAGCAATGGAGGTGTGCAAGAATGAAGTGCGCAAGGCGCGCATTTGGAGTGACAAGTATTTTTCAACAACACACATCTCAAGGGTGAGAGTGCATTTTGAGAAAAGATTATTAGAAAGTGGTTAACAAGAGACTGAAATAAAGTATATTACCAACGAAAGAAGCAAAAACGATCAAAAAACTGACAAGAAACGGGAAAAAAGACAAAGAGTCAAGAGTAAGACAAAGAATTCAGCCAGAAATCGCAGCCGGATCAGCCCGACACAGTCAAACTCAGTCAAAGAAAGAAACAAAGAAGTCAAAGACCCAAATTATAAGTCAAAGGGCCAAAAATGTCAAGTGTTCAAGGATTAAGGGCTTACTTTGAAGATTTAAAGATCAAGGGACTTAATTTGCCAAGTGTTGAAAGTGTCTTTATTAAGAAGAAAGAAAGAAAGAAAGACACAAGGGCCGAAATTGCAATTCTTCAAACTTCCTATAACACTACACAAGGACGGGAAATAGGACAAGGACTTGTTTTGCCATTACTTCAAACTTTCAAACCAATACCCGGTTATTTCTCAAACAACCCAACAGCTTTAACTAATTTTCCCGCCCAAAAACCCAACAAACCCAAATCCGAATTTACCCTCCCCCGCTCCCTTTTCTCTTATAAATTCGTTCATAAACTCTTCACCAATGACAATCCAACACGTGGCAGCAGCTAATTGGTGCAAACACCTCACTAAATCCATCAAACGGCCAAAATCAACTTATAAGAGATCGAGGGCTGAGATTGAATAGACAATTCTAGAACTCTTCCCTCCTCTTCACCTCTCCTCTATAAATAGAGCATGTAGGATTCATTTTTCGGGAGTTGTTTTAGTTTTAAATTTCAGTTTTGTAATTTCCTTCAATTTTAAGCATTTTTCTTTTAAGACTTTTTAATAGCTTTAAAGCTCTTGTACTCTGCTCATGTAAGCTTGTATTTTTTCACTTGTTCAATAAGATTCAGTTTACAAGTTTTTCTTTTCTTTTGTTTTCAATTACAAGTCGATTTTATATCAAATAAGCTCTAAATAAGCTCGTTTGAGCTTATTACTGTTCAATAGCTCAATTTCAGTCAAACTTTACTCTTAAGCAATTCATTTACTCTTTATAATCAATTTACATCAAATCATGTCCATTTGAGTTCATTTGATTCAAGTTTGAAGGTTCAAAGAAGAAATAAGCTAGTTATAGCTTATTGAGCTTATTGCTGAGGTCTAGAGGCAAGGTGCTATTAGGTTCAAGCTTTATAAGCCACTCACTCTACAAGAGTGGCTTAAGTGCTGAGACAACACCATTACAGGTTTTACTTTCTCAAATCCAATTTAGCATTTTTTAGCTTATTACAAATTTCTTTCTCCTATGAATTCTAAAGCTCAATCCTGTTTCATTTAGCTAGGACAGCTTATAGATGTAATAGTTTTAAGTTTACTTAGGTTAAAATCAAGTTAGTTTCTTATTTTCACATTCTGTCATAAAATCTAGTAGTATAAGCCTATTAGAGAAACTAGCCTATTTTCATTAATAAGCTGTAACTTTTACTGTTCAAATAGCTTAATTAGGTAATTCTAAGTAGAAGTAGATAAAAGTTTTTAGCTGAATTAGTTTTTAAATAAGTTTTAAGTTCAAATTAGCTTTGACAGTCAATATAAAGGAGTGTTTGGATAAATGCTTGTTTGACTCTTTAAGTCAAAAGCTTTGTGTCTATTCTTCTTAAATAGCTAAGTTTAGTCATATTAGAAGGTGTTACAAAGGTTTTAGTAATAAGTATGTAGATTTAAAAAGATTAGAGTTAAAAAACTTAGATTTTGCACCAGGACAGTTTCTATTTTGTTAGAAAGATTTAGAAGGCATTGAGTCAAATTCAGTTTAGACCTTATTTTGAGTAAGTGTAAGTTTGGTTGCAAGTAAATAGTAAGAGAATGAAAGTTTAGTAAAGGCTTTTAGCTTGCATTTCTGTTGTTTACCAACTGCATCAGCAAACAGCAGTTCTAACTGCTGTTGCTTTGGATATTTTTTTTAAGTCACTTTTAGAATTTGAAAATAGGAAGTAGAACTTATATCTTAGCATAATAATAGAACTCCATTTACTGAACCTAGATAAGCTTCTAAGTTTCATTTTAAGTTCTTAAGTCTAGCTTATTTTTCTTGAGAAAAGCAGTATAACAGTGCATTAGAGTTAGCTTAACTTTCTTATTTGATCTCTTATTTTGAGTTGGAATTTTTAGAAACCTTTTACCTAGGTTAGTTCAAGGTAGTTAGTGTAACTGATTATCCAAGTTTCAGCTTGTAAAGTTCAAAAATAAGCTTTCTAGCTTATTTGAAAAAAGTTTAAAAACAGTTTCAGTAAACCTTGCACTTTTCCATCTTCATTTTCTTTCTAAATTTGTTAAAACTAGGTAAATTTTAGTTTAAATCCATTTAATACACATCTTAAGCATTTCATAGTTTCTTTTAGTTTGAGATTTCATCAAGTAATAAGCTCTTAATAGGCTAAAATCCAAAAAGCTTGTTAAATAGGAACTTACTGTAACAGCTTTACATTTGCTTATTTTCTAGCTTATTCTGTGGTTAAAAGTGAAAAGTGTTTTTGTTAATGTTGTTTAGAATAAGCTGTTTGACAACTTTGTAGTTTTGAGTTTTTGCTAATTCTCATTTTTCAATAAGCCAAAAATAAGCCATAAGCGTAGGGTCTGTTTTGTATTTCTCTTATAGTTTAAGGTCACCAGTTTCCACTAGAGTGTAAATTTCTCAAAATTCGCCCGCCTACCCTTTAGTTTAATTTCTTTCAGTTTCTACCCTGTTCTTTTAGTAGAAATAAAATAGTTTTAAATTTTAGTTTTTATTTTTATTAAAACTAGGGTTTTTAGTTTAATAGAAAAACAGTTGAAAAATTAAAATTCTTTTTGCATTAATTTTCTTTTTAAATCTAGTATTTTTGAAAAATAAAAGTAAAATTTTAGTGATAATTTTTAGAAAAAGTTTATTTTTGTTAATTCATTAATCTTTAGAAATTCATAAAAAATACAAAATTAGTTAAAAAATTCCAATTCTTTTTCCTAAAATTTTCATTTTAAATTTGTGATTTTTAGGTATAAAATTTGTTGAAAGTCGTGCTTTAGTTTTTAAATTTCAATTTTAGCTCGCGTTTTTACGTTTTCGTGCATTTAAATTTCGCGCTAGTTAATTGTTCTTAATTCATGTTATTACATTTGTAGTGTAATCATTAATTCAAAAAAAATCCTTTATCATTCTAAACTCGAATCCGAATTATTCCAAATTCTCAATTCACGATTTCGTTGGGACACGACCCGAGGAAAAGTACTTCCCGGATAAAAATATACAAATTGTGTTTTCTTTAGTGAGATTTTTACCTTATATTTCTCTTGGTTGAGAAGTATTTTGGTTAGAAATTTTCACGGGATTAATACTATATACGTGTATATAAATTTGACTACACCAGTATGTTAGTCCTTAAAATACATTGGTGAAGTGGTAAATTGGTTCTAGCTAAGATTATGACTCGACATTTAGATTAGTGTCGGAATATAATGTAAACCTGTATTTCTCATGTTTTGAGAAGTATTTTGGAAAGAATTCTTACGGGATTAATACTATAAGTATATAAATTTGACTACACCAAATTTTGGCGCCGTTGCCGGGGAAGTCGTGAACGATTTTTGAGGATATTCGTTGAAGTAAAGTTGAGAAGATCCTTTCCACCGGGAAAGTTATATTCTTGCTATATAAATCAAAAACACAAAAAAAAAAAAAATCAAAAATATAAAAAGTATAAAAATTTTCTTTCTATTATAAATAAAAATAATAAAAAAATAATAAATCCAAAATATAAAAACATTTCCTTTAAAAAGAATCAACAATAATATAATACTCTAAAATGAGTATTATCATAATATCATCGCAACAAAAGATCAAAACACTCCCATTTTTGATATTCACTAGGTACGGCTCACCTCTAGTTAGCTTATTCATTAAAGAGAGTAGGCGCCGAGGGTCTCGATCAGCCTCAAGGGGACAAGGGATATTCTAAAAAAGTGCTTCGCTCTTTTCCCTTTTATCCCGCTTAAACTCTTCTGTGAGTTAGTTGGTTAGAGAGCTACCGTGACGTGAGTAGATCTTTTGGTTGAGTTCTTTCTCGATTTTTTTTCATTCTTAGAATTTTAGGCCCTTAATAAAAAAAAAAAATCATAAAATCCAAAAATATTCTTCGTTATCTTCTTATTCTAATAAGTCTTCTTCTCAATCCCTCTAAATTTTGATTCTTTCTCATGACGACATACGGGTTTTATCCTTGTTTTCAATGCGGAAGGACAAACGAATTCCCGCATTGCCCGTGTTCGAACTTGTGCGAGGTGTGGTATTCAAACCTTGTTCATGAGATGGCTATCAATTGTAGCTACTTATTCAAGTGCTAACAATTATTTCCCCTAATCTTTATATTATACCACACCTCCAACACTTGCGGATATTTCTGTCATGATGGTGAGTTAATACACCAATGATTTACAAGATAATTCGCGTGTTTTTGTGTGTTCGTAATTGTCATGAGGTTCACACAAAGACAATTGTTTAACTCATTGTGGTGAGAAAACGGTATACCCATTTGTGAGACATTGTGGAAGGGTATCATATGGATCATGAAAATTTTTAATCTACAAAATGATGAATTTGAAGAAAAGTTGAAAGCACAAAGAATAAAGAATCAAGAATTTCTTGATACATTTAAAGAATTTTGTGATAGTGTGATTAAAAAGCAAAGAGAAGAGAGAGAGCGAATCGCTAAAGAAAAAGAGGCCGAGGAGTTAGAAGCCGAACGTAAAAAGAAAGAATGTTTAAAAAACGAAAATTCTCTTCCGTAGCGCTTCTACTCCTTCGAGGCGGATCTCAGCATTGATCCATCATTAAAAGGATTTAAAGTGTTTTGTAAGACAATTTCCTTAGGAGAAATGCAAAGAATTTCCGAGGAATCCGTTAGTTCTCTAAAAATGGGGGATGAGCATCTTAACACACAAAAAGATTCACAGGGAATTTATGTTAAATCCTATCCAACCCCAAGAGGAGCTAGACGTTATTCCCGATGAGTATTACGATGAGGGCTATCAAAAACGTTTTGATGAATTGGTGAAAGATTTTTTAAGTCCTACTTCCATTTATGATAACATTTCCATTGGATATTTGGGGACAATTGAAATTAAAGAGAATGATACTCCTATTACACCCGACATTCCCTTAAGGGAAGAGACCCTAGAAATTTCTATGATGATCAATGGATAATGTGAGGATATCATACCCTTAATGATGAATAATCAAAAGAAACCGGTTTACCCGAGAAAATAATTGACAAATCTTTAAGTGAATCTTTTGTTTCAAGAATGAATGTTTGTCAACCAATTCCGATTACACCCGATGTCCCGATTTTAGAAACCGTTAACTCTTTAAAAATGGGAGAAGTGCATTTTGACACATCAAAAGATTCATTCGAATCTAGTGTTCGAGATTCCTTCTCAATCCCAAGAGAGTCTAACGATCTTTCTAATGGTGTAATTGAAGATTTTCAAAATGAGCTTAATAATGAAAAGAATTCAAATTCCGAAACCATTGCCGATTTGCCCATTAAGGATTCTCTTTTAATGGTGGATGAGCAAATCAACACTACTCCTTCAACGGAGTCAGACGAAATAAAAAAGTCTAGTGTTGAGATTCTTAATCCTATCCCAAGAGAGTCCAACGATGCAAAGGAATGTGAGATTTCTATAAAGGGAAATTCAATGGAATCTAAATTCAAGAGTTTTGAAAATGTGCTTTTTGAACAAAACAAAGAATTCTCAAGTTATGACGAATCAAGTTCGAAAGTGGAAAATAAATTTGATACATTTAAATGTTTTTCAAATCCATTTTTTGAACTCGATGAGGAAATCATTACTTTTAGTAGAAAGATGTCTTTCAAAATAAGGATATTTCAAATCAAGAGAAAATTAATGATACTTGTGAAACGGAAAGAGATTTAAAGTTTTTCGATGATTTGCTTAATGAAAACACTCTCCCTCCGGATGTTTCTAATGTTGAAAATGATTTTCAAGATAATAAGGAGGAGATTGATATATCTTGTGATATGATTCCTCCCTGAATTGATAACCGATGAGACTCGAAAGGGGACTTCCTCCTTTTGAGGAACCACTTGACGATGTTTTCTTTCCCCTTCCCGAGGTCGATATTTTACCCATCGAGGTTGAGCCCGTAGAGGTCATGTTTAATGACTCACATACTTATGGGGAAAATATTTCACAAGTTGAAAGGAAATTTCTTTCCATGGTCGATGAATTGTTCAATCTTTCTAATGATGATGAAACCTTTGACCCGGGAGGAGGTGAAATTGATGTTTTGCTTAATAAGGGAGAAAACAATGATTTAAATGTTCTCACAACCCGAACATTTTTACCATTTGTCACCTATCCCGAGGTTTTACCCGCATCTTACTCCACGGGGAGTGAAGATAAAAGTTTTTAAAAACCAGGAATTAAATGATAATGGAGCTTTTAAGACAAGAGCTCAAAAGAGTTAATCCATTAAAGCTCTTTTGACTCTTGAATGTTTTTGACCGTCCACTCCACCCACCCTTAAGTGAACTTTCATGTTACCAAAGGCCTTTTTTTTTTTTCGGGGCTTTAGGTATGTTTTTTCATATTTCTCTCTTGAAAATCTTTTCTACAAAATTTGTTGAACCCGGAATCAAAAATGCTACGGTATATCTTTCATCCCTAGTTTGGGGAGGTCTCCACTTGTTGGAATTTCTTCACCATTGCTATTATCCACCATAAAAACCTAGTTTGGGGAAAGAGTCAAGCGAAGGGGACTCTATAATAAACACTTTGCTTCTTGTTTAGGACCCCATGCATATCACTTTTATTTTCTTTTTATTTTTCTTTTCTATTTTCTTTTTGCTTCCCCCAAGGACAAAAATTAATTCGGGGGGCAGTATAGCTGTAATCGGTTAACAAAAACTAAGCCTTCTGTAGAGATGTTTTTGAGCTAACAATGTAAAAAAGAGAGGAAGCTTGTTCTTTTTCGTCTCTTGTTGGTTGTATTTTTTTGTCTAGGTTTTCCGGATTTTGGAAGCTTCATGGTTCAAATATTGTGGAAGGACAAAGCAATTCCTACAATTTTATATTTTCCATTGATGATCTCCAAATCTTCATTCATAAAATGGAAATCTCTTTATCTTTGTCTTTATCGAACTAACATCTAATCTTTGGCATGACCATAGAATTTTTGATAAAATTCCCTTTTGACCCTTATTTTTTAAACTTTGAGGACAAAGTTTCATTTTATTATTTGGGGAAGGATATCTTCGAGATTGACTTGCACCTTCACGCAACCTTGTTTTTAATCTTTTGAATTTCCTTTTGTGAAAAAGTGAAAATATTAAATTTTTCTTACAAGAAAAGCTCAGAAGAAGCTATAGATTTGAAGTTGGAAAAAAAACACCATTTTTGGTAAGTCCCGTTGGTGAGAAATAGAGTTAATTTTGACTTGACCGGGTGAAATGCCCTAGCTAGTTCTTTGAACCTACCTTTTGTAGGCAAGCTTTCAAAAATCCCTATTGCTTAGATTTTAAAATGTAAAGAACAAGAAATGATTAGTTAAATATACAGTGTATTTTTTAAGCAAGGTTTATTTTGAAAACCTAAAGCTTATATGAATGATTTGTGTCTTTTTAACACCATAAGCTCTTACACCCATAATCAAAAACTTGCTCTTTTAAATTTAGGCTAAGTCAACCAATGTCTTTTAGAAAAAGTCTTACTTTATGAAAAAGAATTCAGTTTAATATGAAAGTGAAGATTTTTGGTTTCAAATTTATAATTGATTTCTAAGAGAAAAATTTTCCATTCATAATCAATAAGATATTAAAATAAAATGCAATGAAGCATTTCTAATGCAAAAAGCATTATTTTTTCGTGCCAATGAAGCATATCGCAAAAATAGAATAATAAAAGCTAAATTAGTTTATTAATACGTTATGTCGTATCCATGTGAGAGACAAGACTCGGATGGGTCGCAACTAAGATTAAAACTATGTACGTAGATCAAAGTACGTGATGCATTCATCCGAGGGAGGCAGCCTAGGTGATGATTGCAACTAAGGGACTTTGGATCTAGGCTTTGTAGGGAAAAGGTGTTGTCGCGATAACCCACAAGCTTTAGTCAGCGAGTGGGGGTTCGAACCAGACACCGTTGTTGTTAGCGAAATCCTATTGGGAGAAAGGCCCTAGTTAGGGGTTCGACACTAGAAGAACAACATACCTATTGCAAAAGAAAATAAATTATAGTTATCTAAAAAAAAATGTTAAAGAATTTCATTTTCTCCTCAAATTCAATTTATAAGTTTTCATTCTAATCTCTTTTAGCTTTGAGCTGAGATGTATCTATGTTATAAACATTTGAGCTCACAAGGCTTATTTTTAAAGCTTAGATAATTTCAACTATGAATATAAATTGGATCTATGGTTGAAGTTAAAAAGAGGTGCACACTCTTTAATCAATTAATTATTCCTGGGAGTGAAAATCACAAGTTATAAGTAGTAAGAGATTATCATTTGGACTTTATTGAACAATGACTTGTTTATACTTTGTTTAGTCTAGTGATAAGTCAAGGATACGAATTTTCCTCTTTTGTGCTCTATTAAACCGGATTATAGCCTATTTCAATGAGCTAAAAGTTGCATAACTATGCAATTGATTGCCATTAATGTTTTCAAAGAGATTCATAGTTAAAAAAGTTGACTAATGGAGTCTATAGGGTGAGTGTTGTGAGCTATAAGTGTAGATTTGCAAGGTGGAAGGTGTATGAGGGTTTTCGGCTGCAAGGAGGTATCTAGAAGCCTTGGAGCTTAAGGGTGGTGATGGAGGTTGATATTTGCTTAATTGTATATGTAAATTACCCGGGATTTTGCCAAATAAAAGCCAAGAAAATGCCAAAAGAATAGAAAAAGTGTGCTTTTGTGTCTAATTGTGCAGGAAAGGATTGAAAAGACAAAAAGAAGCAAAAACGATCAAAAACTGACAAGGAACGAAAGAGACAAGAACAAGAGTGAAGAATCAGCCAAAGATCAAAGCCGGATCAGCCGACACAGCAATGAAGGCAGTCAAAGGTCAAAATGAAGTCAAAGGACCATTAGTGACAAGTTTTCAAAGTCTCAAGGGTTTATTTGGAAGTTTGAAGTTTCAAGGACCAAAGTTGCAAAAGAGGAAAAGTGTTTTATAAAGGAAGAAAAAGAAGAAGAAAACAACAAGGACTGATATTGCCATCTTCAAACCTTGTTTATAACTACAAAAGGATGGGGTGAATCGCAGGGACCAAAAGTGCACATCTTCCATAGTTCAAAACAGAAAACGCGGCATTATAACAACCTCCAACCGCCTAACCAATTTTCCCGCCAAATTTACACACAAACCCAAATCGCGATTTCTCCCACCCCGCTCCTCTATAAACAATCAAATTCGTTCATAAGCCCTCCCCAATCACAAGCAAACACGTGGCATAACCTAATTGGTCTAAACACCTCATCACTCCAATCCAACGGCCATAAATGGTTTTAAAATGATCTACGGCCAAGATTGAATGGAAGCTTCACGAATTTCTCACTCCTCTTCATCTATTCTCTATAAATAGAGCTGTTAGGGTTCAGTTTTCAGTTGTTGTTTTTACTTTAATTTTCAGTTTTATAATTTCCTTCAATATTAAGCAATTTTCTTTCAAGTCTTTTAAATAGCTTTAAAGCACTTGTACGTTCATTCTCTAAGCTTGTACTCTATCATTTTAGTAATATCAATCCAGTTTCAAAGTTTCCTTGTCTTTGTTTTCAATTACAAGTCGATTTTATATCAAATAAGCTCTAAATAAGCTCGTTTGAGCTTATTACTGTTCAATAGCTCAATTTCAGTCAAACTTTACTCTTAAGCAATTCATTTACTCTTTATAATCAATTTACATCAAATCATGTCCATTTGAGTTCATTTGATTCAAGTTTGAAGGTTCAAAGAAGAAATAAGCTAGTTATAGCTTATTGAGCTTATTGCTGAGGTCTAGAGGCAAGGTGCTATGGTTTAGAGGCAAGGTGCCATTTAGGATCACCTAGACTCTACTCTTGGATGTCTAGGTGAAGAAGACTCTTCAAATCTCAGGTTTTCTTTTCTAAATTTCATTTTAGCAAATATATAGCTTATATCCAATTGCTTATTTCTTTTGAATTTTCATGTTTAATCATGTTTTACTTTTCTTAATTAGTTTGTAGATATATTAGCTTTGTTCTGTTCTAGCTATAATCATTTCTAGATCTCATTGCTTAAAATTTTGCTATAAGTAGTAGTATAAGCCTAGGAGAGAAACTTGCTTATTTTTCCAAATAAGCTGAAAATTTTATAGGTCAATTAGCTTAAGTAGGTTGAAATAAGTATAAGTAGATAAAAGTTTTAAACAACTTCAGTATAAAAATAGATTTTAAGTCTATTTACCTTTGACAGTTTTCATATAAAGGAGTGTTTGGATAAATGATTGTTTGACTCTTTAAGTCAAAAGCATTGTGTCTATTTTTCTTAAATAGCTAAGTTTAGTCATATTAGAAGGTGTTACAAAGGTTTTAGTAATAAGTATGTAGATTTAAAAAAGATTAGAGTTAAAAAACTTAGTTTTTGCACCAGGACAGTTTCTATTTTGTTAGAAAGATTTAGAAGGCATTGAGTCAAATTCAGTTTAGACCTTATTTTGAGTAAGTGTAAGTTTGGTTGCAAGTAAATAGTAAGAGAATGAAAGTTTAGTAAAGGATTTTAGCTTGCATTTCTGTTGTTTACCAACTGCATCAGCAAACAGCAGTTCTAACTGCTGTTGCTTTGGATATTTTTTTTAAGTCACTTTTAGAATTTGAAAATAGGAAGTAGAACTTAGATCTTAGCATAATAATAGAACTCCATTTACTGAACCTAGATAAGCTTCTAAGTTTCATTTTAAGTTCTTAAGTCTAGCTTATTTTTCTTGAGAAAAGCAGTATAACAGTGCATTAGAGTTAGCTTAACTTTCTTATTTGATCTCTTATTTTGAGTTGGAATTTTTAGAAACTTTTTACTTAGGTTGATTCAAGGTAAGTAGTATAGCTTATTTCCACAATTCTAGCTTCTAAAGCCAAGAAATAAGCTGTTTAGCTTATTAGTAAAAAGCTTATTTCAGTTTTAAGTCAAAACTTGTACTTTTTCAGTTTAATTTTCTTGTTAATCTTGTTAACATCTAGCTAAATTTTGTTTAGAATCCTTTAGTGCATATCTTAGCTTACAAGTAGCTTCTTTTGTTTTTAATTTTCCTCTAAAAATAAGCAAGAAATAAGCCAAGATCTAAAAAGTTAGGCAAAAGCTTACTTTCTGTGACAGAAATTAAACAGCTTATTTTTCAGCTTATCTAGTGGTCAAAAGTAGAAAGAGCTTTCATTAATATTGTAGAGAATAAGCTGTTTTACAAGTTTGTAGTTTTAAGTTTTTGCTGAATCTTATTTTTCAATAAGCCAAAAATAAGCCATAAGCGTAGGGTCTGTTTAGAATTTTTCTAATAGTTCAAGGTTAGTCATTTTCATTAAAGTGTAAATTTGCAAATATTAGCCCGCCTACCCTTTAGTTTCATTTCTTTCAATATCTACCCTGTCTTTCCTAGTTAAATAAAAAAAATTAATATTTTTGTTATTAGTTTTATAAATTAGGGTTTATAGTTTTAATCAAACAAATTAGGGTTCAATTAGATCATAAAATTTGGGGCTTTTTGTTCCAATAGATTTCTGCACTAGTTTAGCATTTTAAAACCATTTTTCTATATTTTTCCAATTAAATTTGTATTTTCTAGGAATTAAAATAGATTTAATTGATTTACTTTTTCTTAGAAAATTCATAAAAAATAGAAAAATAGTTGAAAAATTAAAATTCTTTTTGCAATAATTTTCTTTTTAAATCTAGTATTTTTGAAAAATAAAAGTAAAATTTTAGTGATAATTTTTAGAAAAAAGTTTTGATTTTTTAGTTAATTCATTAAACTTTGAAATTCATAAAAAATTCATAAAAAATTCAAAAATAGTTAAAAAATTCCAATTCTTTTTCCTAAAATTTTCATTTTGAATTTGTGATTTTTAGGTATAAAATTTGTTAAAAGTTGTGCCTTAGATTTTAAATTTTAGTTTTAGCTCGCATTAATACGTTTTGTGCATTTAAATTTCAATCTAGTTAATTGTTTTTAATTCATGCTTTTACATTTGTAGTATAACTAAAAGTTCAAAAATCCTTTACTATTCTAAACTCGAATCCGAATTATTCCTAAATTCTCAATTCACGATTTCGTTGGGACACGACCCGAGTAGTACCATACTTCCCGGATAAAAATATACAAAGTGTGTTTTCTTGAGTGAGATTTTTACCTTGTATTTCTCTTGTTTGAGAAGTATCTTGGAGAGAATTCTTACGGGATTAATACTATACGTATATTAAATTTGTTTGTTTACTACACATCAACGTTTATAAAAATAATTTTATAAACTATAAACAGTAAAAATCACTATTCATTTCAGATACATTTTTGAAAATACATTAGTTAGATAAGTGCTCAAAAGAATCACTAAAATCGGAGTTAAAACGAATAAGATACGACGTTTACGAGTTACGATAGTTAAATTTATAAAAATAAATTTATAAAAGTGCATGAATAGTAAAAAGTACTGTTCACCAGCGGACTCAAAATATGCAAATGTAATATTTTGATACATCGTCTTTATACGAAAGCGTGGAGATAAGAAACGTAAAAATCGGACTTAAAACGAGAAAGTTACGCCATTTTTACTAAAGAGGTATTTATAAACGTTTTTGCTTTATAAATATGATTTCACAAATACAATTAGTTGGTGATGTAGCTATATAGAATTATATACGGTATTAGTTATTCAAAGTACTTAGTACTCATACGACCTATAATTAATTAGGTTGCATTCAGGCGTACTCGTGACGCATTTTCTGTTAGTGATTTACATTATTGATTCACTCACTCAAGGTGAGTTCATAGCCCCACGTTTTTCATTTATAATGATTTATAAGTTTTGGGGTGAGAAACATATGCATGTTTTACAATTGGAGGCAAGTGGACATTTTACATTACGATTATGTGTTTGCCTAAGTAGCGATAACCCTCTGAGCCCATTATCATGAACTGTCAATTACTTGTTGTAAGCGCGAACGTTATAAATAGATCTATTTGGGATTGACAGCACAGTGACCATGACTCACTCGAACGGGGATGTCAATCCCAAATAGATCTATTTATAACATTCGCGCTCACAACAAGTAATTGACAATTCATGATAATGAGCTAAGAGGGTTATCGCTACTTAGGAAAACACATAATCGTAATGTAAAATGTCCACTTGCGTCCAAGTATAAAACATGCATATGTTTCTCATCCCAAAACTTGTAAATCATTATAAATGTAAAACGTGGGGCTATGAACTCACCTTGAGTGAGTGAATCGATAATGTAAATCACTAACAGAAAATGCGTCACGAATACGCCCGAATGCAACCTAATTAATTATAGGTCGTATGAGTACTAAGTACTTTGAATAACTAATACCGTATATAATTCTATATAGCTACATCACCAACTAATTGTATTTGTGAAATCATATTTATAAAGTAAAAACGTTTATAAATACCTCTTTAGTAAAAACGGCGTAACTTTCTCGTTTTAAGTCCGATTTTTACGTTTCTTATCTCCACGCTTTCGTATAAAGACGATGTATCAAAATATTACATTTTCATATTTTGAGTCCGCTTGTGAACAGTACTTTTTACTATTCATGCACTTTTAATAATTTATTTTTATAAATTTAACTATCGTAACTCGTATCTTATTCGTTTTAACTCCGATTTTAGTGATTCTTTTGAGCACGTCTTTGTAATTAAAAGTTTTATCTAACTAATGTATTTTCAAAAATGTATCTGAAATGAATAGTGATTTTTACTGTTTATAGTTTATAAAAAAATTTTATAAACGTATTTCGTAAACATGAAAAATCCATAACTCCTTCGTTATTGATCTAAAAATTATGATTCTTAATGTTTTAGAATCCTAAAAATATGTAAATTCTGAGAAAAATAACCAATCATTTATATCAGAGGTGAATTGTAATAAGTTTTTATAAAATTTCTTTTATAAAAGCGTTTATTATCGTATAACTTGCAAATGCTATATCTCCTTCGTTATAAATCAGTTTTTCGAGTTCTCTACATGCCTACGATCCTTGTAACATGTAGTATTTTATAAAAAAATAAAATATATACTTTATATTCTAATTAAAATAGCAACTTTTGATCATTTTGTTAAAATATGTTTAAAACTTGTTTTTATAACTTTTTAGTTTAGTTACTTTGTTACAAGTCCTCTACAACAACTTATACCACATGTCTTACATACTTAAGGTCCTTAGTCTATAATTTGTCCAAATATTATCCATGACAACAAAATCTCATATCACTTCAACTTATAAACTTATTAAGTAACTTTTTAAATCATTAACTTATATATACTTTTTATAGATAAACCAACACTTGAATAATACTTATACTCCTATTATAACATGTCCTCAACATCAACATAACATATGACAAAGCTTATCAAACTATGAACAAATATAAAAATCCATTTTACATGTTAACAATATTCCTAGATGGTGATTCACTATATAAACATAATATACATATGAAATCACAAATGTAAAGAGTTTAAGAGTTTTAGATGACCTTAGTGTGAAGTATGATGAAGAAATAAAAGATCTAAACCCTATTTGAGATAATAAACCTAAGCTTCCAAGACTATGAAAACCCTAATTCTTATGAAACCCTAATTCTAAACCTTTCTTGCTTAACCCTTGTAAATGCTAAACCAAGACTTCAAACCTTCTTGTAATACCTTAGATATGTTGCTAGAACACTTGTATATGTGGTAAATAAAATTGTATGGATTGTGTGTATGTGTTTGGTTTTGGCCATGGGTTAGGAAGGAGAAACAAAGTGAATGAGAGAGTTTTTCTACTAAGGAAATGAAGTGTGTGTTTATCTATCTATTGTAAGCCGTATATATTACAACTTGGCTAGTTAAAGACTACATGTAGAAGTCTTAAGACAAGATGCGGGTTTTAGGGAAGTCTTTGGTCAAGGTAACTAGTCATGTCCTTAAGGCATTATGAGTTCTAGTTGTACATGGTCTTGATAAAGTTTGCGTGCTCCTTGTCCCCTATTCTTGTTGTTGCCGTGGGTTAGGGGGAAAGGACCAAGTTTTTATGTCTTGATATATTATGAAGAGTATACTTGAAGTGTAAGATGTTTTTGTTAAATATAAAGTGTATACTTGTAAAGTGTATGTCTTGGTTTAATTCCCATACATAGAATTTGGCTATATAGACTAACATGGATGAAGTTTTATAAAAATTTGGGTATTGGGTATAAAAATGGGTATTTGTTGAAGCGTAGATAAGTTTTGGTGGCTCCGTGAACGCCTAAACGTATTTTATCGCGAAACGTAAACACGTTACGTTACCAATAAAAATAAAATGTACAAAGTTAATAATTATCCTCTAAATAATTATCTAACACTTGCTTAGCATAAACATTTAATTGTTTGATGCCCGTTTACGTTGAATGATAATTTTTAGCTTACGCGATTTAACTTAACGATTAAAATTAAAAACAAACGCGTACGAGACTAAAAATAAATTGTGAAATATATGACGTCGTACAATGACCTAAAATATAGATTGTTACCGCTAGACCATTACTCTTGTATTAATTATGATGTTTGAAGGCTAATACCTTCGGTTATTAGCCATTATTATAAACATCTAAATGTTTGGTTTTGTTTATATCTCGATTTCTTGATTTAGCATTGTATGCTTGTTTATGTTTATCAATTTATACTTGTTTATGTGCTTTTGTATACGATCTATCATTCAACTGGATCTAGTGATACGAACCAAGTAATCTAGATGCCGAGATGGCTCTCCATATAGTAATTTATACATCTAGAATCATAAGATCACAAATATTATCCTGCTAAATTCGTGCTAGGATACGCTTCTGAGTTCTAGATATCGGATATTGCCTTTAGTTTATTGAACAAGTTGACTAGCAGGTGAACCTAGACAATTCAACAAATAACGTTCTAATTCCATTAGATAGTTAGACAAGTGGACTACTAGAGTATAAATTGCCATTAAGCAATAAGTGGGTAAAGTCTCTATGAGCTAGAGTTTAACAGGATCACCATTGCTTTAATCCCAAGATAGATTATAATCAGCAAATAAGGATGCTTTATGCGAATGCTTTAATTGTGACAGAATTAATGTGTCTAGGTCTTAGGATGAAGTCCCGCCTAAGTCTAAGAATGATATGCCACTTCGAGATAAGTAATCATTGCACTAAATAAACAAACCAACTTATAATCGGATTAATGATGGCTAATACAGTTTTCTATCATAAGGCTCGACCGCTCTTTTATCTTCTGTTAATTTGCTTGTGTGGGTTAAAGTATCTTGAATTGATTGTAGTCACCACCAAACCCGTGCCAGTCTCTCAAACTGAAACCCCCCTTTTACTTGTTAGAATTAGGATTAGAACTAACATAGGATTAGCATAGGTTTGACTTAGATTAGAATTAACTTAGATTAGATAACCAAAATATTAATAAATTGAAATATTTAACCTCGCTTCAAGTGTTCGACACCCTACTTACCACGAATCTACCACCGACCGGGTATACTTCCCGTTAAAGTGTTGTTTTTGGTTAAGTCGGTAAAATATAAATTTAAAATATACACCACACAACGACACATCACAAACCTAAAAATTTAAATCACAAGACAAATAAAGCATGTAAATAAAAATGCTTAGGTTGCCTCATGAGAAGCGCTTGTTTTTGTTTGAGTCACGAGCCTGACTCTTTGCTTATTTGACGCGTAAAAAGGAGGTTTTACCTACGCTTATCATTAAGTGCGGGTGATAGTAGCGATACACTCCATTTCGATGGAAGTATGCCACGTGGGGTGAAGGTGGTGTATGAATGGTCAAGGGTTCGACTACTTTCATCCTAAAACTACCCGGACTATATGGATTGATGGGTGGGTCGGTTCCTCTTTTGTCTCCTAGATTTACATCTAAGGATGGAAAATTTGGTAAAAGTTGAGGCTTCAGTTCATCAACACTAGGAACTCCCCTAGAACTAAGAAAGAAGTCATGACTACAAGTATTCAAACCTAAATCCTCTAGGTTTATGTGTTCCAAAGGTTCTACCACCATCGGGATTCCTATAATCTCTTATACTTCTTTCGGGTAAGTCACGAGCGATGTGTATACCTCAAATGATGGGGGGACTTATGGGGTACTTTGTGGGCTTGGATTTTTCGCCTTATCCTCCATCATATCTAGATCACATATAGGGTCATCATATGCATCTAACCATGACATGCACCTAGGTATCTTAACCTTAACCATCTCATCCCCAACTAATTAAGCCATTAAATTTGTTATTGTTCGGTCAGAAGTAGTGCTAGTTGGGTTTTTCAATTGTTTATCGCATTGGGCACAATCCTTAATGGTTTCCTATGCTTCTTTAGCACTTAATCCCATAAGATCCTCACATGCTGTAAGGTCGAAGTGCCTTTCGGTATATCTGTCGAAATGATCGTAATAGATTTGAATTTGGGACCATAGTCTGAGGCCATGATGCGGGACTTTTCGGATTAAGTCTTTGTAACAAGTCCATGCATCATAGAGAGATTCATCTTGATTTTGTTGGAACATCAAGGTATATCTTTGGAATGGAAAAAGTGGGTTTTGAAATGATGTTTCTGGTGGTTTTCTACTCATCATGATGGTAAATGAAAGAGAAAGGTTTACAAAACAAAAGAAACAAAGAAAAGATAGACTACAAGAAAGCTACAATAAAAAGAAAAGTAAAAAATCTCACTTGATAGGAATCTAGTGAGTAGACCTAAGCTAGATAGAATCCGAAATCAAGACTATTTCCCGGTAACAAAGCTAAAAACTTGATGCGAATGTTGTAAATGCAGAAGTTTTACAACCCTCCTAGGCAGTGTACCTAACCGTTGTAGTGTAGTATATGCAAGACTCGTGAGGTTATAACCGATCTCTAGGGGAATAGTTAATGTAGGCTTAAATTGTATGGTTACTAAGGTCTAGAGGTTAAGAGAAGATTATTTTGTGTTTTTATATTTTTTAAAAAGCAAGTAAAATCTTGGGTTTGAAGAGGGTTTGATTAAACTGATTAACTACTCCTAAATCTTTACTAATTGCAAAAAAGTAAAGTGATGAAAAACCTCGTATGGTTAAGCAAATGTGTTTACCTAATCTCTACTCCCTAGTTGTCTTCTCCAATTTTATTACCCGTCACCCTCGTAATGATATGTATAAGTATCTAATAAATTAAACACCTAACTCAGAATCCACCCAAATGGCAAGGTAGTATAAAAACTATTACGTGGGTATCCTTTAACCTAGTCGCGTTTCTCTAGACGTCTTCGCTTTGCAATTCAGAAGCTAGTTTTCTAAAGCCCAACATGCAAATCATTAATAAGAAGTAATAACAAAAGATAAACAACTAGGTTTCATGCAATCATAAGCAAACATAATTTGGATTTAGCCAAGCTTGTTAATTGAAAGCGAATAACAGTTAATCAAACAACACATAGACATGTCGAATGATTAAAAGGGATAAAGAACTTCACTTCAACTAAACATGGAGTTATGATGATTGTACAAGGGTTAAGAAACCCTAAAAAACAACCTAAATGTCTGCTCCAAAGCTTACTAACGATTTCCACATGATTTTTCCATACAAAACCTAAAATAAGGGTTGTATATATAGGCCCGCAACTCTAACGGTGTCGCTTGTTAATCCTGACGCTGTCAGCCCATCAAATCTTCTTAGGATTTCTCTTTGTTGGCTACTTTGACGATGTCACAAAAACTTATGACGTCGTCGTCTTGAAAACATGACGGCGTCAGATGGAAATCCTGACGTCGTCTCTACGACCTGTAAACCATGCTTGATCAAAATTCCGTAGAGTTGCATTTTTTCCCCCGTTTCTTTCCAAATTGAGTCTAAGTTATGCGTATTTCCTCCAAATGCTTCTCAAATGCTAAAACAATAAAAAGAAACGATTAAGCATAATAAATGGTAATATTTGCATGATTTTGGGGGTTAAATGACCCAAAAAAGTGTATAAAATGACACCTAATCAGTCATCATTTTTAGGCATGGACTATCTATGGAAATCATAGAGGGGGGGGGGGGGTGAATACGTTTCCATTTAAAAACTTTAAATCTTTTGTATTAAATCTCCAATCAAGTTAGACGTAATATGAGAAGTATTAATAATAGGTTTTACAACAACTATCACATATCTTAACAATACAATATCAACCACAATCTTAACTACAAAGTACTACACAATCACAATTCACACAATATGCGCACCTATCCACACAATCATGAACACAATGCAAATATAAAAGTAAGGTGATAAATGTAAATAAAAGCGTAAAGAGATAAGTGAAAGGAAATGCGAACTGGACACGATGATTTATAGTGGTTCGGTCACAAAGCTCCTCTTCGCCCTACTCCACTCCCCGAGTACCTAACTCAAGAGTTACTTTACTAGTCAACAAGCTCCTTTCTTGGCGGAGAAAACCATACAAGTTGTTTACATTATTTTTCAACATTAAGCTAGATGTCGAGTTCTTCTTCGGGTACAACCAAACCCGTTATGTTTTATGGCCCAACATAACAAACCTTGTGTTTTATGGCCTAAACATATAAATCGCGTTGCTTACATTATTTTCTGACACTAAGCTAGATGTCGAGTCCTAATCTTAGCTAGAACCAATCTACCACTATAGTAATGTATTTTAAGGCCCAAAATACTAACCAACCTACAATCAACCCTTCCGAATATACACACCATTCGAATCTACACACTACTAAAGATTAGAAGACATGGACTCGATCTATATGTAACAAATGTTACAAATGAACTAACTAGACTACATAACTTCGTATCTTGATGATGATGAAAGTTCTTCTCTTGCACTTGAGGGAAGAAGGAAAGGATAGAAGATTGGATCACATTTAAACAAGATTAAACAAGTTAAATGATCAAAGGTTAGAGAGATTTAGTGAGATCTAAAGAGAGAAACAACTAAAAGAAATTCGTGTAAAAGGGTTATAAAAATAGTTGGAGGTGACTCACCTGTCAGGAAACGGCGGTCCCAGATATATTAGGGGGCCGCCGGATATTTAAGGGGGTCGTCGGCCTATTTAAGGGACCACCCTGACAGACGCTCCTGTTTTTGTCTTTTTGTGGTGACAAACTTGTCTGCTGAAAGTTTAACATGTTTTGGGGGGAAAAGAACTAGATTTTGCATTTTTAAATAATTACCACATAAAACATTTCTTTATAATTAAAAAAATGATTTGTCTAATTAATTTTTGAAAAAATTATTTTGTTACATTTATAAAAATGTAAAGTTTAAGACAAAAACTTATTTCTTTGATCATCCTACAAGTTTAAATAGCTAGTTTACATACCTAATATGTGATTTACCTCGAGTGTAAACCAATGTCCGGCATTGATGCATAACTTGAGGACGTCTGAGATGTTAATGCATGTATTCCATTGATGATTTGTGTATACAAGTAACTTCCAAACAAATTCGGTGTTGACTGTAGCCTTGAAACTTCGAGAAGTAATGCCTGTAAGGCATTCGATGATTTGTGATTACGAGTAACTTGCGCACTTTACGTTACGTATTACAAGTCACATGTTTGTCATCACCAAAACATAAAGAGATCGTATAGATTAAATATCTTAATATTTGCACTAACAATCTCCCCTTTTTTGATGATGACAAACTATGTAAACTATAACACATAGTAAGGATTAAAAGTTACTCGTTTACACTCCCTTCTTCCCCTTTTGCCAATGCAAAAAGGTATTATGTGGATATGAGAAGAAGATATGAGAAGATGGTATGTGCTCCGGGTTTATACATTGGAGGAATGAGAAGAAGATAGTTGCTCCAAGTATATAGGTTTGAGGAGAGGATATGAAAAATAAGGGTGAAGGTGATTGTGTGTTTCTTGGATAGTTTAGAAAAGATCATGAGAGGTGAGAAGTAGGCAAGACAGGAGGGTAGGTATTTTGAGTCTATAGGTTGAAGGAATGAGGAAAAGGTAGGTGATCTAAGTATATTGGTTAGAGGAATGAGAAGACAACATAAGAAATAAGGTTGAGGTGGTTTTGTCTTTCTTGAATAATTTAGACGAGGTTATGAGAAATGAGAGGAAGGCTTAAAGAGAA
>BQNB010049556.1:0-39965 GCA_026074375.1 Tanacetum coccineum | reverse complement strand
GCACATTTTATCCCCACCAGAGAGACAGATAGTATGGAAACCCTTACATGGTTGTATATAAAGGAGATAGTCTCACGGCATGGAGTGACGATATCCATCATCTCGGATCGTGACAGTCATTTCACATTCAGATTCTGGCAGTCAATACAGAGTGCTTTGGGTACTCAATTAGACATGAGTACGACATATCATCCCGAGACTGATGGACAAAGTGAAAGAACCATCGAAACACTCGAAGACATGCTTCGAGCCTGTGTTATAGATTTTGGAAAAGGATGGGAGTGACACTTACCACTGGTAGAATTTTCCTACAATAACAGTTACCATGCCAGTATTAAGGCAGCACCATTCGAGGCACTTTATGGTCGAAAGTGTCGATCACCTGTCTGCTGGGCCGAAGTTGGAGATGTCTGTTAGCCATAATTATATTAAGACAAACAAGAATGTTATCGGTCTTAGAAAGTCAAACTAGGTCTTGTATTGTAATAGGCTAGTCGGGTTCAACGGGCTTGGATTGTAATCTAATATTGTTCGTGTTTCGGGCTCAAAGCCCAAGTTATACCAAGCCCGGCCCAAAATTACAAGCCCATACGCCACCTAGCAAGGCATGGGTATAAATATCCCTTCACCACACTTGGTGAAGGGTGTTGGTTACATTTTCATTTCACTTGTAATCCACCAACTCTCTAATCTAACATTCCTTTCTTTTTTTCTCTCTCTACTTTCTCTCTCTAAGTTTTTCTTCTTATTTTCTAGCATATTGGTAAAGATTATAGTTGTATAATGGATTAAACTAGTGGGATAACAGTTTAGGGTTTAGAAGTCATGCATTAAGTACTTGTACCTTGTGTTAAAGTGGTAGTAAGAAACTAAAGTGATTTAGGAGGTAAAATGACCTAGTTTGACTTTCTTGCATTATTGACTTGTACATTGGGCTTTACAAAGTTATAACTTGATTTAGGAGGGAAAAGATATTCATAAGTTATGCATTGTACACTTGTACACATGTTTAAAGGCTTGCACATTCATTTTATATGTATACATTACATATAATTTGGGTTTTGATATAAACGTTAATGGATAAAGTCTATTTTGATATAAGGTTGTAAATGGTACGTTAAATGGATAATGTACTTGGTAAAATGATATTAAGGTATAGACTTGACACATTAGGATGTTTACATGATATAAACATAGATAGAATTGGCTTAGGTAGGTTGCGTGAGCTCGTTTACTTTAGAGATGAAAGTTACGTTGCATAATGAGATAAAGCAAAAATGTCCCTGTAAAAAGGTGGTACATATATATAATAGATAGATATTACAGTGCTTTTAATTTAATAGATGGATAATTACATTGATGAAAATTACGGGTTATTATAGTCTCCATCCCTTAAAAGAAATCTCGTCCTGAGATTTAGTTGGATGCCGAAGTGATGTTTGAAAACAGATGTGGATACTTGGCACGAATTTGATCTTCGCGTTCCCACGTAATTTCTGGTCCTCTTTTAGAGTTCCATCTTACTTTGACTATAGGAATACGACTTTGTTTTAGTTGCTTGACTTCTTGATCCATGATCTCCACTGGTTCTTCCACAAAGTTGAGTTTGTCATCGAGTCGAAGCTCTTTCATTGGAATGACAAGGGATTCATCAGATAAGCATTTCTTTAGATTAGAAACGTAGAAAGTACTGTGGACATTACTGAGCTCTTCAGGAAGCTCAAGTTTATATGCCACTAGGCCAATCCGTTCAAGGATTTTGAAAGGTCCAATGTACCAGGGATTAAGCTTTCCTCGTTTTCCGAATCGGATGACACCTTTACGAGGTGATACTTTTAACATAACACGATCTCCAACTTGAAATTCTAAAGGCTTTCGCCTTACATTGGCGTAACTTCTTTGCCGATCTCTTGCAGCTTGCAAGCGTTGTCGAATTTGCACTATCTTTTTAGTGGTTTCATGGATTATTTCTGGTCCTGTAAGTTGAACATCTCCAACTTCGGCCCAGCAAACAGGTGATCTGCACTTTCGACCATAAAGTGCCTCAAATGGTGCTGCCTTAATACTGGCATGGTAACTGTTATTGTAGGAAAATTCTACTAATGGTAAGTGTTTTTCCCATCCTTTTCCAAAATCTATAACACAGGCTCGAAGCATGTCTTCAAGTGTTTGGATGGTCCTTTCACTTTGCCCATCAGTTTCGGGATGATATGCCGTACTCATGTCTAATTGAGTACCCAAAGCACTTTGTAATGATTGCCAGAATCTGGATGTGAAATGACTGTCACGATCCGAGATGATAGATATTGGCACTCCATGCCGGGAGACTATTTCTTTGATGTATAACCTTGTAAGGGTTTCCATACTATCTGTCTCTCGGGTAGGGATGAAATGTGCGGATTTGGTAAGGCGATCGACAATGACCCAGATTGTGTCATGTCCGTTTGATGTTTTGGGTAGTTTTGTGATGAAATCCATTGTTATTCTCTCCCACTTCCACATAGGAATCTCTGGTTGTACCAGTAAGCCGGATGGCTTCTGACATTCTGCCTTAACTCTAGAACATGTCAAACATTTGCCAACATATTCAGCGATGATTGCCTTCATGTTAGGCCACCAATAGAGTTTCTTTAGATCCTGATACATCTTGTCAGAACCTGGGTGAATGGAATACTTTGATTTATGGGACTCATGCATGATTAAGTCTCTCAGATTACCAAAAAGTGGTAACCAGCTTCGGTTTTTAATACAACGAGTTCCATCAGGACGTATTTCAAATGCTTTATCCATTCCTCGTAAGTTTTCAGCCTTGATGTTTTCTTCTTTGAGTGCTTCGAAGACTTTTATGATTGTGAAACACGAATACATTTGGTGCCATAATAGATAGTGTCTCTAAATTTTAAGAGCGAACACTACTGATCCTAATTCGAGATCATGAAGTGGTATAGTTTTCTTCATTAGGCTTTAAGCTTGTCGGGATGCATATGCAATAACCTTACTCTCTTTGCATTAACACCGCACCAGACCTCGATGGTATGCATCAACAGTAAACAACAAAAATCATTATTTCCTTTAGTAATGCAAAGACTGGGATATTCACATAGCTTCTGTTTTAAGTAGTTGAAAAGCCGACTCTTGGTCTTCGCCCCAGATATACTTCTTATTTTTCTGGGTTAATTCAGTCAAAAACTTTGCAATCTTCGAAAAACCTTTGATGAATCTCCGGTAGTAGTCGGCAAGTCCTAAGAATTGACGTATTTTTGTGGGTGTAGTAGGAGATGTCCAATTATAAACTACTGCAATCTTGCGGTGTCAAACATAAAGTCCTTGACTATCAATTAATGTCCAACAAATTGCATGATACAATCAGAAATCACATTTGGAGAACTTGGCATACAACTTCTCTTTCTTGAGTAATTCTAGGATTATTCTCAGATGATTTGCGTGCTCTTCTTTGTTACGAGAGTAGATGAGAATATCATCGATGAACGCTATTACGAATTTGTACAAATATGGTTTACACACACGGTTCATGAGATCCATGAATACAGCAGGTGTGTTAGTTAAACCAAATGGCATCACTTGAAATTCATAATGTCCGTATCTTATTCTGAAAGCAGTCTTAGGAATATCTTCATCCCTGACTCTCAGTTGATGATTGCCTAATCTTAAGTCAATCTTCGAGTAGACACTCGAACCTTAAAGTTGGTCAAATAAGTCATCAATCTTGGGTAATGGGTAATGATTCTTTACGGTAAGTTTATTCAACTCCTTGTAACCGATATACATTCTGAAAGATCCGTCTTTCTTTTTGACAAACAAGACAGGAGCTCCCCAAGGCAAAGTACTTGGTCGGATAAAACCTCGATCTGATAATTCTTGAAGTTGCTCAGATAGTTCCTGCATTTCAGAAGGAGCTAATCTATAGGGTGCTCGGGCTACAGGTGCTGTTCCTGGGATTAAATCGATTTGGAATTCTACTTGGCGAATGAGAGGAAGGCCAGGTAGATTTTTAGGAAAAACTTTCGGAAATTCTCTGACTACCGGTATATCTTCTAGTCGTTTCTCGTCTGACTTCTTTTCCATTACTTGGATTACGAAAACTTAACAACCTCGGGATATATATCTTTCGGTTTTTATACAGGATATGAGACTTAGTCGGGTTTTACTTTGGTCACCTCGGATGATTAAAGTTTCACCGTTGATTGGGATGTGGACGACTTTCTCATCACAGATAATTCTAGCATGATACTTGGATAACCAATCCATACCGATGACGACGTCGAAACTACCGAGTTTGATTGACATAAGATCAATTTCGAAAGGTTGGTTTAACAAGGTCAGAGTTGCACCCTGAATAATGGTGTTTGTGCTTACTAGGTTTCCGTCAGCCATTTCGATATCGTAAAAGGTATCTATTGTAATGGGTGGAATATTTAGCATACAGGCAAGAGATATGGATACGAAGCTTTTATCGGCTCCAGAATCAAATAATACTCTAGATAGATGTTGGTTTAGAAGGAACATACCCGTGACTATGTTTGGGTCTTGGTGAGCATTTATATCCCTCAACATGTAGGCTCTTCCCTGGGCATTGTTGTTGGTGGTCTTTCAGCACTGGTTTGCATAATGCCTTTTCTCTCTACAGGCATGACAAGTAAATGTCATTGGTAGCAGATTACTTCCAGTAGCTGGCCCTTTGTTTCTATAGTTCTTGGTCAGATGGCCCACCTTGTTACAAGTATTACACTTAACAGTGCAAGGTCCTATGTGATGCAGAGTGCATTTCTTACACAAGGGACGGTTTCTAGTATACCCATTGTTTTCAGTTGTTGTGGCAGTATAAGCCCTGAAGGTTTCCTGTCTTCTATTCTGTTATGGTTGGTGATTATTGTAGCGGTTGTTGGTGTTGGTGTTACGGTAATTGTTGTTATTATCATTATGGTAGTTGTTGTTGTTGAAAGTTCTTTTGTCATCAAACTTTCATTTGTGATCACTTGATACTTGCACCGGAGTGTGCTTTATTACCTGATCCATTAGCCTTTGGGGTTTAGAGGCGGTAACATTCCCTTCAATACTTCGAGGTAATCCCCCGATGAAAACTTCTATCATTTTCTCAGAATCTGGCACCATAGTGGGACACAAGGTTGCCAATTCCTGGAATCTTCTCACATATGCCTTGAGATCATTCCCCTTCACAGTCAGATGGTAAAATTCGTCTTCCATCTTCTGGACCTCAGTTCGGGGACAGTACTTGTTTATCAAAATCTTCTTGAATTCATCCCAGGTAATCTTGTAAGCTTATTCTATCCCAATAGGTTGGGCAAAAGAATTCCACCATGATAGAACTTCTTCAGCTAAAGTACCAGTAGCAAACTTCACCTTGCAGTCTTCGGTACAGTTTCTACAAGAAAACACTGATTCAATTCGCTCAAACCAGCGGATAAGTCTAATAGCTCCTTCTGAACCTTTGAAGTTGATAGGTTGGCAGCTCATGAACTCTTTGTAGCTACACTGTCTTTCTACAGGAGCTTCTCTTGGTCTGGTGGTATTATCAGTATTTGCCATGTTAGCAGCTTGTGCTTCTAGAGCTGCGGAAACACTATCAGCAACTAGTTTCTTGATGGCACCCTGAGTCATGGCTGGTGCTTCAGATGTTGACGTCCTTTTGGGAGGCATTCTATCAACATAAGACAACACGTAATAAGAATGATATCACAAGTCTTAAAATGTAATGCTTATTTTTGAACTTAAAGAATTTTTAACAATATTTGTATTGAAGTCATAGATACTTATTTGATATGGATTCTAACAAGCATCTGATCTGTTAGAAGTCACTGTATGATTCATAATGATGACTACGGAGATGTAATATAGGACACATGATGAATATAAAATGGGATCACCATTGTATTATATCATGAACAACTTGCCTTTGTATTGTACATAGTCAAATTTTGACAAGTGTTGTTATTTATACCACACATCCTGTGGCTAGGTAAAAAGCTATAACTAGTATCTAATCTAGTAGTCCGATGGTCCTTCCTGGCTGTTCTTGTGTTCATAGATTGCATCCAGAAGACTTTCCTTATCGGCTTGGTGACGAACCTGGATATCTTCAATGATTTTTTCTAGATTAGTAATCCTGAAGCGAGCTAGAGCAATCTTGCTGTTATTTCCCATTTACTTTCTTTGAAGTTTAGCAATTTGAGTATGAGACTCTCGAAGTTCAGCTTCTAGATTGTAAAAATCTTGTTGTATGATCACCCGGCTATTTCCAAGACCTTCTATTTTGTCTTCTATGTGCTCAATGCCGTCGAGAGAGAGTTCATCTAGGTGATTCAAAATTTCCTTAATTTGCTCCTCGTGACGTTCCAGACGTGTCTTACGAGAGCTTTCTCCTATCTCAAATGCTTGAGGTAGGGCAGAAGTAGAGGAGAATGATCGGTCACGACCTCGTTTCTTAAGTGGCAATAATTCCTTTGAAAGAAAGAATTCTTGGGGATTAAACATTGGAGATAGCATTGAAAATGAAGGCACAATATTTGGTGGTGGAATAGGTGATTCTTTAGCATAGTATGCATGCATGACCTTCATATAGGGGTCATCATGAAAAAGTGAAAGAGTTGGTGAAGCTATTGGAACTAAACCAAATGATTTATTTGAAGAGCTAGAATAAGTTTTTCCTGGTAAAGCTGGGACATAGTCCGGGGAAGCCGGGATATAGTTAGGAAAATTGGAGGAAAAAACATCCTCAATATTGGAAGTAGGGTGGTTGGGAGAAGACATCACTCTGTTAACAACCCAACGGTAAATAACATAAGTTATTTATATAATAGTATAATAGTTATGTATTTTACATACTATTCGGGAGATGTAGTGGCACGGAGGACTTTATTGGATAGAAAAAGAAAAGTAGGTATAGTTAAGGTTTTAACCTTGTTCTCTATAACCATGGCTCTTGATACCAATCTATAACACCCCCATTTTTGACATATAGCAGCGAAAGCTAATCTGGGGTATTATTTCATAGTACAACAGTCATAATCATAGAAAACGAACCGTAAAGAGACGTTTTTTGGAAAATTTAGTTATCATTCATTACTTCATCAAAGTTTTTACAAAAGAGAGGTCCTAAAATCTAGAAACATAAAGTTTGAATGATAACAGTTTAGCCATCTTCAAGTCCGTGCCACTCCGTGCCATAAGATGCTCAGTTACCTGAGATAAACATGCTAAAAAGATCAACACAATGGTTGAGTGAAATTCATAGGTTTATAAGGTTGAGTGAAATTCATAGGTAAATGTTAAACAGTTTGAATACATGTCCTCATAACAAGAGGGATTGCATAGTTATACACCCTAAAGTGTAATAATTGGCAAAGAGTACCAATTATCTGCAAAAAGTAAAATACAGTATCCTAAGTCTTATGATACCGAGACCTTGAAATAATCAATAATCACAAGAAATTGCCAACTAGTGCCTTTGCCAAACACCCGCATAGTGATTCAAATGAAGTGCGTTTGGTTACCAGAAAGTATAGGTACACCAACGGGGAAGTTCATCCTAATATAGATCATACACACATACGCATCTTCCCTGAAAAGTAATTAACGATTCATGATAGTGGGGTCTTAATGGAAAAATTAATGACCACAGGCATATCTAATATCAGGAAATACATACAGTTGGAAAAAACACTCGTATTCATGGTTCTAGCATTATCCCCCTTGCGTATTAGAAAACATTGGAAGATTTTAAAAAGCGAGCTGATGAGCTACACCTTAATAAGGGGCAATCAGATTAATGCAAAAGTATATCAATGTTAAAGTAACAGCTACGTCACAAAGAAACCTGAGGTAATAAGTCCAGTCTTAGTGTGATGGTTAATTGTTTCAAAACTTCATAAAGTTTAACGATTACTTTGATTTATTAATTTATGGAAATATTGTATCACTGTTCGGGCTATCATAATCCAGAGGCCATGTAGTATCGTTTGAGGAGTCAGGGCACTTTAAATCGTAAACCCAACAAACTCGTCAAAACAAATACCCAAATGGAACCCCTCACATGAAATTCCCTAGTAACGTGATACGATAAGATTTTAAGTTTCTTTCAAAAGCTATCATGATAAATTACAGATAATTATATAACGTAATTGTTTTATAATGCGTCGATCGTTGATTAATAGCGATAAATGTATCGGGTTTTAATAAAATTGAGTTTTATAATATTAATATATATTTTTATAATTTATATAAAAATATTATATTTTATATTTTTAAGTTTGCAAAAATGGCAATATATACCCTCGATTTATAAACTTTTACAAGTTTAGTCCTTTATATATAAATGAAGTATATATAATTTAAACCTTTAACTTTGAAACTTGGGCAATATAGTCCTTTATATATAACTTAGGAAAATGACATTTCCGCACCTCAAGTGATAAATTTCAGAAAGTTACGATATATACCCCTTGCATGGAAATGATTTACAAATCAAGTCCAAAAAGCCATGCAAGCTTATTTTAGGGTTCCAAATGATATTTGTAGGTTATAGCTTATTAGAATAAGCTAAAATAAGATGTTCTAACATAACAAAAGTTTAGAAAAAGGATTCGTTAGCTAGAAAATCAAAATGGGTCGTTTTTAGGGTTTTAGTCAAAAACACATGGGTTTGAGGATTCAAGGCTTCAAACAAGAGTTTATATATGATCTTAAGAGTATTATGAACATTCTAAAATAGATTATGAGCTTATTGAACAAGATTTTGAGCTTACTTGAGCTAAAATGGGTCGAATGAGGGTTTTTGGGTTCGTACACCTAGAAATGACTTCAAGGGCTTCCTTCTCTTGATTCTTGGCTTCTATTCTGATCTTAGGGACTTTACTTGATCCTCATTGGTCTGAGTTAGAACTTCATTTGAGTGGTGATGAGTTTTTAAGGTGTGATTTGAAAGAGTGTGTGTTTCGGCTATATCAACTTGGTGCCCAAGTTTTCTTGGTGGTTAAGGGTCAAGGATGTAGGGAGATGACTAAGTGATTCTAGGTGATGAGTATGGAGAGCTAGGAGTGTAGCTTTGAATGGTGGAAGGGTGTTGAGGTGGTTTCGGTTACAAAAGAGGGGACAAGGAGGTTTTTGTAGTCAAGTAGCTTACAAGGAGGATGGAGTGCTATAAGGTGCATGGGGTGGTAGTAGGTTAGTCATAGAGGTGCTTGAGGTGTTAAGGGGGAGGGTGCAGCATTAAGGTTTAAAATCGGTCAAAATGAAAGAAAAAGAGTGACGGGTGGTTTAGGGTTTCGGGTTAGGGTTTTTGGTTTTAAATTCGAGTTAGGGTTAGGATTAAGGATAGATTAGGGTTTAGGATTAAGGTTAGTGTTAGGATTAGGGTTTAGGATTAAGGTTTAGAGTTTAGAATTAAGGTTTAGGGCTTAGTTTTAAGGTTTAGGATTTAGTTTTAGGTTTAAAGTGAAATTAGGGTTTTAGGGTTTCGTTTAGGGTTTAGGGTTTTAGATTAGGGTTTTAAAATGACTTAGAGTTTAGGTTTAGGGTTTAGAAGTCATGCATTAAGTGTTTGAGAGCTAACCTTTTGTATAAAGTGTAGTAGAAAACTAAGTGTTTTAGGGAGGAAAATAGACCTTGTTTGACTTTCTTGCATTATTGACTTGTACATTAGGCTTTAAAAAGTTGTAACTTGATTTAGGAGGGAAAGGATATTCAAATGTTGTGCATTGTACACTTGTACACATGTTTGAAGGCTTGCACATTCATTTTATATGTATACATTACATATAATTTGGGTTTTGATATAAACGTTAACGGATAAAGTCTATTTTGATATAACGTTATAAATGGTACGTTAAATGGATAATGTACTTGGTAAAATGATATTAAGATATAGACTTGACACATTAGGATGTTTACATGATATAAACATAGATAGAATTGGCTTAGGTAGGTTGCGTGAGCTCGTTTACTTTAGAGATGCAAGTTACGTTGCATAATGAGATAAAGCAAAAATTTCCTTGTAAAATAGTTGTATATATATAATAGATGGATATTACAGTGCATCTAATTTAATAGATGGATAATTACATTGATGAAAATTACGGGTTGTTATATAACCACCTTCGAACCAATATCAACCTATTTCCCATATTGATCCATTCAATGTTGATAATTTTGAGCTTGCGCGAAGTTATGAATTTCAATATTCTCTGTCTATCCTCGTTGACGATGACTCTCCCGTCAAAGAAATATGCCCCTAAAGAATAAGACATCAACGAAAGACCTCTAAAAGAAGTTTCAACCACAGCAATAAATGTTCAACCTCCAATACGCTACTATAAAAATGTCATTAGCAACAATTACGTATTTTAAGCTAAATACCGAGTTTTGCTTTGAGATAGAACCAATCTAACACACTACGTATTTTAAGGCAACAAATACTAACCTATCATACACATATGATAACACAAGACAAATATTATGTTTTTAAGTGTTGACCTGATATGTTTTGATATATCATAGTAATGCATTGAATTTTTAACATTAATGCAGTAACTTTTCAAATGTTGTACATATACAGATGACTTCTGGTTTATAAGGTTTAATTACTTTAATTTGTCATTAGATTTTTTATAGTAGGTGTATAAGGTTTCATTACGATTTGTTAAGTTCTTTTCTCATTTGCTTTGATATTTTATAAAGTAGAGATCTTAGTCATTTTGAGATGATGCATTTTTCTTTTTACTTCTAGGTTATACTGTGCGAGTATGTAGCTGCAGATTGTATTGTTAGTGGTTATATACTGTGCGGTGATGGTTTTTCAAGAGGACGGATGATTGTGTACAAGGATGTAGTCTATGTATATAGTTTAGTTGATATAAGTTTTCATTACTTTACTTATTGTAGGTGTTAGGCTTCGTTATGGTTTTGGTGATATGAAGCAATGATCAAATAAGCTCTTAGTGATTTTTAGATGTTTTTGTTTATCTTCATTAGGTCTATAAGCTTTCATTAGGTTACGACTAGTATGTTTGTTTATACTGTTTCATCAGGTTCTCTTTAAGGGTTCTTTTTCATGTCCTTTTTTGTATAGCATAGTGATGTGGTTGATTTATAAAATTGATGCATTAGGTTTTGTTTAGTTTGAACATAGTTTAGTTTTGTCTGCCCCATAGTTTTTCTTTTTTAAGTTTTGTCTAGATGTGATTAGATATATCATAGTAATGCATTGAATTTTTAACATTGATGTAGTAACTATTTAAATTTTTTAAACATACAGATGTTCAAATTGTTCATGTAAAGGTTCAAGTTGGTTATTATATTGTTGATGATGATGGAAATAGGACTTGGTATCCTGATAATGATATTGGCAACAAACCTTTAGAAGGATGTCAGTTTGTGTCAATTGATCAAGCCTATGCTTTCTATAAGGATTATGGTAAAAGGGCAGGTTTTGATGTTAGAAAGGGTGGTCACTACAAACCTAAACCTGGCGAAGACCCAAACTTGATGTGGTTTCTATGTTCAAAAGAAGGTAAAAATCCGAAACCGGCTGCTGATAAGTCTAAAGATGTTATATCTGATGTTAGTGAGATTACTACGGATGAGAATGTTATAGCTAAGCAGACAAGGAATCGAGGCTCTGGTAGATGTGGTTGTTTGGCTAAAATTTAGATTAAGAAGGTTGAAGGAAATCTTTACCGAGTGTATACTTTTATAGAAGGGCATAACCATCCTCTTGTAGCTGAAAAGGAGATATACATGAAGAGTTCACGTGATTTGGGATTCACGAAGCAACATTTTTCGTTTCAAGCTTCTAATGCAAACTTTGGTCCTTCTACAGGTTTTAGGTTGTTAAAACAGATGTGTGATGGGTTTTATAGAGTTGGTGCTACTGTGGTTGATTGTAAGAATCAAAAGAAGAAAATGAACTTGTTTATTGGCGATCAAGATGCACAGATGGCTGTTGAAAAGCTTTTGAGCAGAAAGTTGCATTTGCTAGGATTTTATGTGAATTATAAATTAGGTAATGCAACTACTTTTTGTTCTTTAATGCATATGACTTAAGTTTATTTACTATAAGTATCATTTTGACTCACTGAGTTTTAACTATGATGCAGTAGTTTTTGTACTGTCATGTAGTAGTTTATTATCATTTTCTTAGTTTTTTTGTTAATTATAAATTAGGTAATGCATCTAATTTTGTGCTTTGATGCACCTGATTTCAGTTTATTTATTATCAGTTGTTTACCTTTAGTTATATAATTATCATGTTCCAAAATTTAAATTGTTACTGCATTGTTACCCAAAATAATAGGTTAAGTTTTAAGATTTTGTTAGTTATTACAGACAGTTAAGATTATCATTCAAAAGATACCATAAAAGACTAAATAATAGTACAAATAAAGGTGTCATTGTTAATTACTATTAACCGGTTCCAGATTTTCTTCTTGTATTCCAACTCCTTTCTCTATTCCAGGTTATGAATCTTGTGTCTCAGGTTGTGAGTCTTCTGGCTGACTATCAAAGATTGACGTTTGTGATTGTTAATCCTTGAACGGATCTTCATAAATGGCAAGAACTCCTTTGCTGACTTCTTTTTTGCTTATTTCAACACACACGTCAGCTCCTTTGATGAGATCTTCAGTATTCTTCTCTAATTCTTTCTTTCCCGAGTCATTATCATACTCACATTATGTATTCACAGATCCTGGTTCATCATTTACTAGTTTATTGTTTCCAAATTCACTTTCTTTCTCAACATCTTCAGGCTTATCCAGATCAACCACCTTCACAACATCTTTTTCTTTTTCAGGAACATCATCTTTTTCTTTCGAAACCTCGTTATCTTTTACAGCTTCTTCAGGAACATCATTACCCTTATCCAAAACTACCATAGCATTATCAACGTCACGATGATACAATTCCTTAAAGAAGGCAAGTGTTTTTCCTAGAATCATCTTTAAATCACTATCTTCTGGGTTTGTATCTAACAACAGTGCCTTAATCTTTGATAAGTTATCATTCAAACAATCCTTCATATCCTGTGTTTTTAAAAAAAATATTTTCTGTTAGTAAAAAAATACTTTAATGCAATAAATATTTTGATGTAATGCAGTAAGAAATAAGTTTAATGATCTTTTTTTCACAAATGTTTAATGCTGCATTATTGTGCTATATCAGTTGCATCAAAATGTAAAACAAAACTAAATTGTTACCTGAACTGTTTTTGATTTGAACTGTTCAAGTTCTTCTTCTCGACTCATGCTTCCAATCTCTATTAGTACATCAAGAAAAAACTAATTAGTAATCAATGCTTTCATATATGTATATCATTTTAAAATATATTTTTAAGTTACCTAATATATTCTGTTTGGATTTGTTTTTCTTTAAAATTTTCTTTGGTTTTTCTATTAATTCCAAACCTTCCAAGATTAGAAGTTGACCAAAACCTCCATTTTTTTGTTCTTCAACTTGTCTTTTCTTCAACAATTCTGTACTTCAATGTTTAAATATAGGTGCTTTTCTTTCAACAACGATAGTAGGTGAAACTGTTGAATTGCAGTATATAAGCTACAAAAAATTAAACTATATTAGCAAAGATATAAATGTGATGCAACAATTAAACTATAATCATGTAGTTTGATTTTTAATTTAAAACTATTAAGAAATAAATGTAATGCTATAAACTTTTAAATGTAATGCATTAAGAAAACATACCGCCAAAAGAATTAGATTCCCAACGAAATAAGATTTTGGTTTGAATTCCATTATCTCGTCTCGAATACAATCTAAAATGTATTTGCACCAATCATAATTTTTAAATTCATCGATATCTCGAAGTGTTGGTATGAATCTCTGGTTCACTATCCCGTCTTTGTTCCCTTGAGCTAGAATGGAGAAGAAAATAACTAAAAAACCGACTTTAAAATTCCATCCTGCTTCTGTCAAGCTATACACATGATCATTAATTTTTGAAATATGAATTCTTTCTTCTGTATATTATGTTGATATTCTCCAATCGGTTGTAGTTACATCCTTACTCGTGGTGTTTAAGAGAGCAATAACTTCTATTTCTCCTATTGGAACACATATAATTTCATGAATTAATTCCCGAGTCACCTTTATTTTCCTACCATCCACCATTTTTATTGTATGTTCTTCAGGATCATAATTCTTAATGATCCACATTCCTAAGGCTCCTGGTGTAGAGATGAAGTCGAAATTATTATGATATTCACCCAAACCCAATTCCTCTAACACACTAACCTGTTGGGTGGTTAAACTGTCTAACACTGACTTCTTTTCCTGCAACAACAACCTTCTTTTTTTGTTAACAGGATGCTGTCCTCATCTTCATGCTGTATTCATTTACCACTAACTTCGTCTTACCTTCTCAACAAATCGTATCAGTTTCTCCTTTTATCTTTTATCCTTTTTATTCCTTAAAGATACATAGTTCCTTCATTAATTTTAGTTTACCCTCTTAACAAAGATTGTTTTCCTTCCAGCAACCTACTTCTTTTTAACAGTCTCTTTTTTCGCTTCAACGTTATCTTTCGTCCTCTTGTCACCAACATATGGTTTTGTACTTGCCGTTTCTGCTCCTTTTATCACCAACTTATCACCCTTCAGCTTTCGAACATCAAAACAATATGTCTGGGAGATCCAACTTTTTCTTCGAAATGAGGGTTTCTTCATTTTCAATTCGGCTTTTTACCTTTTCTTCTTCTTCTTTTGTAGGCTTTTGTCTTTATTTTGATAGATTCTTCATTCTCTTCTGCTCCTCTATTAGCAATAACCTGACTAACAATTTTTTAACTTTTTTCCTTTGTTTTCTTGGTCTACTTCATTGATCATCTCATAAATCCAATCTTGGTACTATGTTTTACCTCATCTACTTCCTCATCACTTAAAACTGTAGCATCTACTTGTTTACCCTTTCTCTCTTTTTTATTTGTTTTATTTACTTCATCTTTATCAGCATCTTCAGATGTTTCAAGCGTAATCTTCTTTTTTGATGCGCAAGTTTTTATCTTATTTGAAGTTCTTTTTACACTAACAACCTCTTCACCTTGTTCTTCTTGTTGTTCATCACTTTTACTTGTTACATTATGAACAAAAACAATAAACAAAATACTTAAAATACTAACTGCCATTAACTCTTTAGAAAAGGGTGCATCATAGACATTATCATAAGACAAGCATTCATGTCACAATTTATGCCAAACCAATTTTAATCTGCATATTGATCTAGCTAAATAGAGACATAATATAAAGACCCTACTGCATTAAAACTCTATATTAAACAAGGTGCATTTTATAGACCACACAAATCACGCAGATAAATTAAACACTTTGCACACAGATAAGTTAATGTAATGTTCTATTATCTAATTGAGACCATTGAACTTAATTTAATACATCTGCATCCAATAGTATTGATCTACTAATCACATACAACCTAGGTCATTTCAGAATTGATTAACCTGAGACTCAAAACTGATAAATCATTTCATGTATTGCATTAATTTTTTAACACAAAAAAATAAGCCAGACATACAACTTTCAGACGCATAAGACTTTCTGCACATACCATAACTTAGACCTCACAACTCCATAAACAGCATGTACCACATTAGACTTCTTACAACGAGTCACATTAATATTACCAAACACACACATACACAAACCTATTTTCAAACACTTAAACTCGTTCTGCGCGTTACAACTACACTAAACTCAGACCAATAACACGTTATGTAATGCTTCATCTCTTTACTCAACGAGACAGCATTTACTTTTATAGAAAACACAGCAACACATACACAAATTTGTACGCCTATTACTTTTTGCGCGACGCTTACCTAGGCTCACATCTGTATATAACACAGTTTTTACTGCTATTACCTCTATACACAACATGCATTAACTTTAAACAAACACGCACACATACCCAATTTTATACGCCTAATACTCTTCTTCATGAATCAATTAACGTTGACTCCATTCCGATAAAACAAGGAGTACTGCATTACCTTCTATAAAACATCCTGCATTATACATTTATAACAAACACGCATACTTATACCACAATTTTTGCACGCATACTACATTGTGCGCGAACCCTAATCTTGATGTCTCCTCAGGTAAAACAAGTAATGTACTGCCATTACTTCTAGAAACAACCCGGCTTGTAACTTTAAAAACAAACACGCACACATACCTAATTTTAGACGCCTAATACTTTCTGAGCGAACACTAACCTAGACTCGCACCCTATAAAACAAGTATCTAGTGCATTACCTCTATACACAACATGCTTTAAATTTTAAACCATAACTTGCGATACATACCAATTTTAGACGCTAATGCATTTGTGTGAACCTAACCTAGGCTCACACCCTATACAACAGTAAGTACTGATACCTCTGATACACAAACCGGCATTTAAATTTGCAACTATAAACATGTACACATACCCAAGTTTGACGCCTAATACATCTGCGCAACCCTAACTTAGGACTCGCATCCGATATAAACATGTGATGTTCTGCATTACTTCTATACAAACCTGTATTAAATTTAAACAAACCAATTTGAGATGCCTAATACTTTCCTAGCTCGCAGAACCCTAACTTAGACTCGCACTCGATAAAACAAGTATCTACTGCATTACTTCTATAAACAACCTGCATTAACTTTAAACAAACACGCACACATACCCAATTTTAAATGCCTAATACTTTCTGCGCGAACCCTAACCTAGACTCGCACTCGATAAAACAAGTATCTACTGCATTACCTCTATACACAACCTGCATTAACTTTAAACAAGCATGTACACATACCTAATTTTAGACGCCTAATACATTCTGCGCGAACCCTAACCTAGGCTCACATCTGATAAAACAAGTATGTACTGCATTACCTCTATAAACAACATGTATTAACTTTAAACAAACACGCATACATACATAATTTTAGATGCCTAATACATTCTGCGCGAACCCTAACCTAGGCTCAAATCTGATAAAACAATTATGTACTGCATTACTTCTATAAACAAACTGCATTAACTTTATCCAAACACGTAGACATAACCAATTTTAGACTCCTAATACATTCTACGCGAACCCTAACTTAGACTCACATCCGATAAAACAAGTGTTTACTGCATTACTTCTATAAACAAACTGCATTAATTATATCCAAACACGCATACATAACCAATTTTAGACGCCTAATACATTTTGCGCGAACCCTAACCTAGACTCACATCCGATAAAACAAGAATTTACTGCATTACTTCTTTAATCAAGCTGCATTAATTTTATCCAAACACGTAGACATAAATAATTTTATACGCCTAAGTTTTTTCTGTGCGTAAACTAACCTAGACACACGCCAGATATACAAGCATGTACTGCATTATTTCAATACACAAAATGCATCAATGTTTCAAAAACACGCACACATGCACACTTTTATAAACCTAAAAAGCTATGCTCGTACCCTAACCTAGACTCACACTTGATATTCAAGCATGTACTGCATTACTCGTGAACACAAACTGCATTAATTTCATACAAACACCCAAACATACACACTTTACAACACCTATAAACAGCTAAACTGCATTATTAAGCGTTCAAATGTAAACGCAGAAAATAGTATACTTACTGGTATGTATAGATATCGTTTTTTCTTTTGATTTATTACTTTCCGGTGATATAGATGCCGCAATCCTACTACTTTTACTAGTTGCTAAATCAAATAAATAAAAAAGAGATTAAGTACAATAAACATAATAAAATGATGCAGTTAAGTTATTAGGGTTCATAATCCACTTACGAGGAGGTGTGTAGCTTTTTATGTTCGTCTTAACCATTTCAAAACGATGCACTTGATTATCTATTAAAACAAAACACAATTTCAGTAAAAAAAACATCAATTAAATTAACAAAATAATGTAGTAACAAATTTAGAGTTATTAGATTAACTTACATAAAACTATTGAGATCTATTGAGAATCGTATTCCCAAAAGTGTTGATGCAGTAAGCATTGAGAACGATTGATCTAGTGTGTGTAAATTTAGTGTGTGAAATGTTGAGAGAAACTGTGTGAAAATTTAGGGAAAAAATGAAGCAAATTTAGGGTTTACAACGTTCAGTACAATGTGTGAAACGGCGCCGTTTAACAGTTATGATTATTTTACCTTTTGAGATGTATAATTTGCATTGTCACAGCTTTACCCCTCAAGTTTTAATTATTTACAAAAATATCACTTAGCATTTTTTATCTATCAAATGTATTCCAATGGTTGAGATCGCTTCCCATCCTTTTTATTTTAAGGGCCTTCTCATTGTATTCCCGCCCTATATATGTATATATATGTATATATATGTATGTATATATATGTATATATATGTATGTATATATTTGTATATATATGTATGTATATATATGTATATATATATATGTATATGTATGTATGTATCTATATGTATGTATATATATATATATATGTATATATATATATATATATATATATATATATATATAATATATATATATAATATGAATAAATATATATATATATATATATATATTATAAAAATATATATATATTAAACGCATAACACAACACACACACACACATATAAATAGATATATATATATATAGTGGCATTTTCTTTGTAGAACCACTTTTTTTGTACAGAACCTACAAAACCAGCCTTTTTACTCCTAATTATACATGATTAGCATCAATTCAATGCAGATTTCATGTTTTGTAAATAGTAAATAGCTGCTATTTATTTTTAAAAAAGAAAATAAATTAAGGGCATTATAAGCATTACACATTAATAAATTTTTTACAAGTTTTAAATTCAAATCTATCTTACTTCTTATTTTCAGTTTTTATCTTCATCTTCTTCACCCCAAACCCTAGCCGCCCTCCTTATCACCACCATTAACCGTCGCAAATCTGAGCAACCAACAACGGAACCACCAGATCATCTTGTTCCAAACCGATTTTGTGGAACATAGAGAGGACGATCTGATGCATTTTATCATATATTAAAGGCTCGATTAAATCTTCTATCTAACACTACCTTCAAATATTGTAAGTTTTTTGTTTAACATGTTTTTTTCTTTTATATTGTAAGTCAAAGTCAAGGGAGGATAAAGTTTCCTCTCGGTACTGGTTATGCTAAAATGAATCACAGCCAAATTAGTCTCATTTAAACTTCACAAAATATTTTTACATTTTGTAGGGCTGTCATTATGGCTACACAGGCATGTGAAGATGTAGATGCTGCACTTTATATCTTAGATCAAAAGTCTTACAAGCGATGTTCTCGGACAATACGAAAGATGAAGGAAAAAATCGCTCTCTGGACCGAAGATCCTGAAGAAATTGAAGACCTCCCACCCCCACCCCGACCCGAATGGTTGAATGATGCAGATTTCGGTTAGTCTTATTCCCATATAGGTTATACTCTCATACAAACTGTGAATTGACAAAAAAATTTGACTTAGGATAATTTTCAGAGTAATATGCTTAATCTGCGTACCATTGTAATGCACTGAGTGCTAGTTTTAATTCAATGACAACACATGTTACAGTCAACTAAAATCCGTATTTGTTCACATTTATTTATCACACAGCAGGTGAACATAATAAGGCTTATTGGAGAGAACCTGAAGGACCCGCAGTGGAAAACCTTAAGGAAGGTAAGCTCTGTTTCAAACTTTCAGTAGATAAGAAACTATATCCGATACTCTATAGTCAGTATTACAGATGTGAAGAGTCCAAAAACTTGGTGCAGAGTTCGTCTTTACTTGTTTCATTCATCGATACATCTATGTTCGCTAGTTCGTTCTGTCATGAATTTTCTTGAAACATTGGTATATACACATAGCTCATGTGATGTGATGTTGTAAAGTTTCACTTGTTTTTCCCTTGCATGCAACTTCTGTTTTAGGTGACTGAAAGGGTTGTCACATATTCTACCATAGTTTGTTTTATTTTAAGTTAAAACCATAAAATGGGTAGGTCTGGTACTTTAGGACATTAGGTAAATGGGTCAAAACATGTCTCCATCTAGGATCCGACTTGTATCATGGATACTAATACGAACTTAACGAGTATGGCAAAAAAAGTTTGATTCAGAGGGAAAAGAAGAGGCAAAAATTGGAACAGAAATATCATTTGATTCGACGATCCTCAAAAGAGGAAAACTAAGGGATAATGGTAGGTTGAGCAAATAGGATTTTTGATTTTGTAATGGTATGTAGATCGTGAGTGAGTGAATAAGAAATGCATTGTTCATGATTTTGTAAGTTTAAGGATGAATGACACATTATTTAGTTTAGAATTCATGGTTTTTATTTGGTTTAAATGGTTTTTTTAATATTACTAGATTGTAGTTCATGAATTTTTATTTGGTTAAAATGATTTTTTAATGTGACTGATGATGTGATTTCAAACCATGGCATGATTTTTTTAGTTTTAAATATAAGTTGAATGTATGAGTTGTCTTTTAATAGCATTTTTCTTGTTATTTTCAAACAGTGGGTGAGAATGTAATAAAATCTTTTATTCTCTACATTAGAAACTAATGTCACTGGTGGAAAACAGGGAAAGATATCGATTTCAGACATCAAGAATATTGCTAAGGAGTTGGGTGTACACTTTACCGATGCAAAAATTCACGCAATGGTTGAGGAAGCAGATCGTGATGGTAAGTTCGTGTAGTTCTCTGTTAGCCTCAATTTATTGAGTCGAACAAGGAAGCTCGGTCACTCTACGATGGAGCTTCGGTCTCTAATTAGTTAACATTGTAATAGGATATTATCGGGAATCGGGCTCGATAGTGAATCTAATATTGTATATGTTTCGGGTTTAATCCCAAGCAAAACCCGAGCCCGGGTCCTAGTTAAATATCCCGCGCGTAACCTTAAACGTGACGGGGTAATAAGCTTTTTCATATTTAAGAAAAAGCTAGTTGTTCAATTTCAAATAAAATGTCCATTTCTTTCTCTTGTGTCTCTCATTTACACTCATCTTCTTCTCTCTCTAGAACAACTCTTTCTTTCTCCTTTCTAGTTCGATTTCGTGATCGATTGTATGAAGTGAAGTGTTATCGGGATCCTACATTCTCACTAAGTGTAATGTTTACGTTTACATAGGTGATTAATGGACGTATCAAACTGGGTAAGTTAAAGTACATGTCGGCCAACTCGCAAACCTTTTTGGCTTTACAATTGATTGATGTTAACTAATATGATCATATATCTCTTGTATTGTGTTAAGGGGTAACTTTTGACCCATTTTCTTGTTATTTCTTCAATTAACGCATTTGACCTGTAAGAATAAACAGACACTCCACATTGACCCATGTCCTGTTTGACCATTTATTTGTCCTCTCAACCGAGCAACAAAATAGAACGTTTGAGACATGGAAGCATGCTAAAAAGATTTAGTTATTATAATGTAATCATACGTAGTTAAAGCAAGACCAAGTGCTCACAAAGTATGAGAAGCGTGCACATATGTTTTTGAAGGACTCGTCCTCGCTTCTGAGTGGTTTCATTTTTATCATCTAGTTACTGCTATAAAATATGTTTAATTATCTTTCTTTGATATCCATGTTATATTTGATTTGTTGCTTGTCCTTAAAACACATATGTTCATGACCTTTATATGTCTCTCACTTGATATTTGCATTGCCAATCGTGATGCAGTTGGTATGGAACCGATTCGTCTAAATAATTAGATGAGCAGAAAAATGATTAGATATTCAGCTCCTAACTGCATATCCAGACACCCCAGCATACTTAGGTGTTGTTCAAAGAGTGTCATTAATGTTCTTTTTTGTTTTGACTTTTGAATATAATCCTGCATGATATAATTTGTGGAAAATTTTCTATTGATAGGTTCTTTTTAGACATTTACAAGATAAACTCAATGGTATCGAGGTATGTTAAGTTTGTGTTGACTTAGATATTTAACTCGACTTTGACTTATTTGGTTGAGTGAATTTTTGTAATTCCGCCAGACAAAGCTAAAAGAGTCTCAATATCAGCTAGCAGCATAACATTCTGATGTGAATCCCTCAAGTTTTGCGCAATCACCGTTTATTTGCTAATTCGGTTGGTGAAACATGTATGTTTATGGCTTATTCTATCAACTAGTTTTACGATTAATTTAACATGCCATAATTTGATATAACTATTTTTTTTTGTTTTATATGTTTGTTTCAGGGATGACTAAATCATAGAAATGACGGTATGTGATGAAAATGATCAATTGATGCACCCTTACTTTTAGATCGCGTGCACAAATGTTTTCGAAGGTATGCTTATATGTTCTCGAAGCTGTGCATATATGTTCTCGAAGCTGTGCATATATGTTCTTGAAGAGTTCACGCATGTTATTCGAAGATTGCACATTTATATTTAACAATATACATTTGTATTTGAATTGTATATCATTTGATGTATTTATATTTATGTTTTTGCTTTCTTTTATGTTTTTTGTATAAATTTTTGAAATAATGTACACTAGAAACATATGTGTAATTATCATTAGAAGAAAAAAAACAAGTTTCATGGCTTAACAATTGTATAAAAGAAAAAAAACACATGCACTTTATTTTTTTTAAACATGTACGCTAGAAACATATATGAATTCATAATATTTAAAAAACATATATGCACCTCATTTTTTTTAAATATATTTGCAGAAAAATAAAAAAAATAAAAATTAATTCTGAAAAAAATAAAAAAATAAATGTAAGGCTTAAAAAACGTTTTTTTTTTAAAATTCAAAAAGAAAGTGAAAATGTATTTTACTATTTTACCCTTTTGAATTAAATAAAAAGATTTAATAATACTAAATTCTTATTGGTCCAAAGTTGGTTCTAGGCTTTGGTTCCATTGAGAAGATGTTTAGATTGAGAAGATTGAGAAGTAATAATAGCCATTGGATTCTTTTAATCTTAATAGGTTACATAAATTGTTTCATTGAATGAAAAGGGTAGAATAATAATTGAATCACTACATAGAAATTAATGACTTTTAACTCTTAATTTGACTACCTTCTACATGACATTTTTTTCTTCTTTTACATTAATTCTTAATTTGACTACCTCCAATTAATATGTTTTCTAAAAATTTGAATCTAATCATATGATAGTTTCTTGTATATTTTGATTCCTATCTTCATTTTTAAGAATTTATGTTTTTGTGAATCATTCATTTATTTTTAGTTTATTATTATTACTAGCCTTAAGGCCCGCCCGTTGGGCGGCTAGCTTAAAAATATAATTTGAAGATAGATAAATGAGACGTATAATGTAATGTATAAATAACGAAACGTTTTTTAGTTTGTATGTTAATCATCTTCGTATTTTTTGACGAAAGAAAGTTGATGTATTGTGATGTATAACGAATTTAAAACAAATGTAGTTTTGTTTGTATGTTTATAATTATTTTCAATGTATAAAATGTGTGTTTTAAACCAAAAGTTAATAAAAAATGAAATGTGATAAACCATTTGATTTATTTGATTTATTATGTATTATAAGTTTAGGGTTAAAAGTAGCTAAACTGAAAGTTGTGGGTTTGAAAGGAAATTTTGGAAAATAAATATGATTAATTCTTAACACATTTTATTTTTTCATCTCATGCTCTTCAACACTCTCTCGATGGATCTTTTCATCTTCTCAAAAACAGATTATGTATTATTAGATTTTAACTATTGATGTTATTAATGAAACTATCTAAATAATCATATCAGAAACGTCGTCTTCAGTAGGTTCATCGACTATTGGTCCATCGTTAATGAAACTATCTAAATGATCATATTCATCATCAGCTTCATTATCAATATATTCATCATTTAGTTCTTCAGCAACTCGTTGACAAAAAACATTTAAAAACATAAATATAAGCTCATTCTAACATACACTCAAACACCGATCATTTTCAATCCTCTCCCACATATCTGATACTATCCTCTCCCCCATCACGACTTTTGTAGAAAATAAATCCCAAATCCTATGAAATCAACCTTAATTTTCCCACAAAACTACTCATAAGTGCCTTAATTTGGTAATCTGATCAACAATCAACTAAAGAAATGCTGAATTTTGAGCCATAAATCATTCGAAAATGCAAGATTTAACTCGTAAGTGCAATAATTTTGTTAATTGTTTGAATTAAAATTAATGATGTAATGATTTTTTAAGCTTTGTTGAATGATTATCGTCATGTAATCATGTTTTTCTTACTAGATATAGAACAAATATGACAAAAAATGCATGAAAAACATGTTCATTAAAGATGCACACGAGGTGTTTGATTAAATGTTTGAATGAGATTTTATTAGTATGATGCACTATATTTATGCACTTTTAACTACTTTCTGCATATTTAACCCATTTGCCCCGTTAACAATCAATTGCAACCCAAACTGACCTATGAGTTCAACACGAACAAGGAGAACTCAACTATGGAGATAGAAGTACTATTGGTTGTTGAAATGGAAATTATTGATATTTGATATGATTTCTGTAACACCCCCAAAAATACAACAATGCAGGCGGAATACCACATGGGGTGCTACTTCATAATACACAGCGCTAGATACAAGAGAACGACCTCTAAATGTGGTCGTTTGGTAAAACATCTCGTTGATTTAAATCAGAATCTTTAATTTAATATACAATTGTCCCATAATTGCATCACAATGAAAAGCTTGAATGTATAGACTCCAATGCACTTCAAGAAATCCGAGCATATAATTTCCCTGAGAAAAACATGCTTAAAAAGGTCAACATAAAGTTGGTGAGTTCATAGGTTTCTGTAAATACAAACGTTAGTTCCAATAAATGTATCTGCCCACTGTATCATTACAGTGTCATATAAAAACGTTTAATGACTACTGTCTCCCTACAGTATCATAAAATAATTGTGTGACCATTTAAATCCTTAAATGTCCTTCCAAAATGTATGTATGATTTTTAGAAATCAATTAGCTGTAAAATATGCAAGACCATTTCTATCCCCAAATAGTCCCAAAATGTACGTGTCAAAGTTGGATCACAAATATCCAAAATATGTATTGCCACTTTATTCAAGTGTGTATAAAACCATGATTACCATTACTTTAAGTTCATGAAACTAAGTCGCTAACATAAACAATGGCCATGTGCTTACAACGGATGTCCCCACCTGGACACCCTCAGCACTGAATTACTTGACGTGTGCCTACACCGGATGTCCCCACCTGGACACCCTCAGCATTGAATTACTTGGACGTGTGCCTACCAAACCATGTCCCCACCACGGAACACCCTCAAGCATTGAATACTTGTAAACAACAACCGGATCTAAATCCATATCATAAAATAATAGCATGCGTTTACGTTTAAAAACTAAACCAGGTATTGTATCTCCTCGCGAGATATATAAATGAGTATGTAAACCAAACAGGTAATCAACCATGTGAACGCGTTTTTGTAAACATTATGCCAAACGGAGTTTGAAATGAGCACGGTAACGAGTTTAAATCAAACACGTAATTGAATTTTAAACAAGCATGTTCCTCACGTCCCAAAATATATGTAAAACAGTAAAGACATGGGGGCTATGAACTCACCTTGATGTTGAAGAACGATTGATAGGTAGGCATCTAATTCACTTTGATGATGAAGAATGACTGATAGATAGGCATCTAATATGCACAATACGAACAGAAGACGAAGCTGCTTGACCGAGATGATGCAGCTTAACTTAACGGCTAAGTCCCACTAGCCTAGGATAATGTGTTTTGGGTTTCAGTTCCGGGTGAATTGTTATGTCAACGCGACGCGTTGATAAAAGATTTAAATTTAATCTTTGAAATGGTTTGGTGGTTGGTTAAATAAATAAATTGAAAATATACCCAAAGTGTGTAATATATATTCGATATATATTACATATGAAAAATAAACCGTTGTATAACTCGTACAGCGAATTATATAATAAAAACAGACAACTCAAGGATTAATGTGAACTGTATAATACTTTGCTAGTATTATATAAAAAGTGAGAGTAAATAATTAAACCAATTATTTCGACAACTCATTTAATTATTAAAAAGTCCTTGTAGACACACGTCTTTAAGTTATAAATTAAACACACGACGTTTGTAAAACTTTTACATAGTTTATAAATATAAAATAATATTTTATAAACTATATTTCTTTTCCTCGACAGGGGTCCGCGTCTAAAATGGTTTATCTCAATGTAAAAGTATAAGATTTTTTTTTTTCGTTCGTTGTCAGAGGTTTATTATGAAATTATATTTAATATATTTTTTAAAATATAACTTTAGGCCCCTTTTATCGTTATAACAAAATATAAACTTTTAGTAAAACAATTACTAAATATAAAAGTTATGTACGCTTTGCCATGAAATTCCCGTATATATATCGTTTTCCATTTCCGTAAAACTCGTTATTTTCCTTTAAATCAATATATATATATTTTGTGATTATCTGCGTTTCCAATATCTCAAATGTCCGCGTTTCCTAGATATAACATATTTATATATATATCGTTATATCTAATTTAATTCAATCAATAAATATTATATTTATTTAACCGATTATAACCACCAATAAACATTTGTCCGGTTTTAATATTTATAAAAACCTCTCGTTATTTTCGTTTGTTGTTTTGATAATATAAACCAAACAAACCCTCGTTGTTTCCTCGTTGATCCAAACGCGCCCTACTCGTGCCAAACCAAACACACCCTTTTCTGTTATAATCAATAAAACAAACACACCCCACTCGGCTTAAACCCAAAACCAAACACACCCGTTTGGCATAAACTGCCAAACCAAACGCCCCCGTTCGGCATAAACTGCCAAACCAAACGCCTCCGGCTGTGAACCACAACCCGACAGCCCAACGCACCCTCGCCGGGTTTATACCCGGCTGTTACAACCAACCAACGCACCCGTTTCGTTGTGCTATTGAAACAAACACCCTCGGCCTGCTGTCACTATACCAAACGCGCCCTACGTTGTGACTGCACAACCAAACACCCTTTTTGGGTGTTACCCCGCAACCCAAACACACCCATGGCTGTTAGACAGCCCTCCAAACACCCTAAACCAGCTGCTGAAACCCGAACAAACCCAACAGCCCAAAACCCCCCGGCTGGTCCCCCGCTGTCCCACAGCCTAAACCGACCGCCACATCCCTCCCCTCCCCCGGCTGTGGTTCAACAGGCCCGACCCGCACAAACACACCCGACTGTTATGAATCCGAATAAACACCCTTAGCCCTAAACCCAACCGACAGCCCTTGGCTGTAATTTATACAACCAAACTGACAATAGGCAGTTTCGCCAGCCCACACCCAACAGTCCCCCCGGCTGTGAAACCGCAAACCAACGACAACCTTCGGCGTGTCCCGACATGTTACCTAACAACTAAACGAACACCCCCAATTTTTAACAAGCCAAACGAACACCCATGGTGATGTAAACCAACCCGACCCCGGCTGTGAACCCACGAAACACAACCCAACGCACCCTCGGTGCTAGTACAAAACCAAAAAACGCACCTCGTCGTTCTATACAATAAAACCCAACGATCCCCACTTGTGCAAAATAACCGAACTCGACACAACTAACCCTATTGCGACGAAGCCAACGCACTCCTTGGGGCGTTTACAACTTCAAAACGCACCCTCTCGTGGCGGTTTAAAACCATGTGCACCCATGAGGGGTGGCTGCGACGATGGTGATGATGATGAGGATAGAGATGGTACTATGATGACGATGATGATGGTGGTGTTATAGTGGATGTGGGGCTGTCGTGGGTGGCTGCCGGAGAGGGGTGGTTGGCGGAGATGCCGTGGAGGAGCGAGTGAGGGAGAGTGAGTATGATGAGTGGGTAGATCCGGTCACAGTAATCATTTTTTTGTTTTATCATCGAACCGAACGCACCCTTTTGTGTTGATATACAAACCAAACGGCACTGTGGCGGTGGTTCACGGTCGACCGAACGCACCCCATGGTGGTGATGATGATGACTTCATGTTGATGATGGAGATGGGGTGGGGATGGCAGTGGTGGCGCGTGATGTGCGACCGTGGTCGCGATGGTGGCTGTGGGTGGGGTTGAAGATGATGGTGTGTATGGGATGCTTTGGTGTTTGTGATGGTTGTGTGCAGTTTTCAAAACTTTAATATTTTTTTTTATTAAATAAACAGTGATAATTAAAAATAAAATTTAATTACTTTTGTGTGTCGGTACCCTTTGTGTGCAGTTTTCAAAACTTTACGGGGCTGTTTTAGCCCTCTTCTGCTTGTTTTCAAGTCTCGGGTAAAACTAAAAATAAATATTAAATGATTTTATTTAATATTTTTATTAAATAAATAGTGATAATTAAAAATAAATTTAATTATTTTTGTGTGTCGGTACCCGTTGTGTGCAGTTTTCAAAACTTTGCGAGGCTGTTTTAGCCCTCTTCTGCTTGTTTTCAAGTCTCGGGTAAAACTAAAAAGTTGTCTGAAATATCGTTTTACATCAAATTGCTTTAGGGTCCGAATAATGAAAACGTGATTTAGGTGTTCGGTTTTGATAAATCAACCTAGGAATAACATATATCTCCTTTAAATATGTTCTGAAAAATTACCGGTTACGCGGTAATCGCTTTTATGTGAAAATAAAAGACCAAAAGTCAAAAAGTCAAGTCAGACTCAAAAAGTCAAAGATTAAAATAGTCCTTTAAAATTCCGAAAATTGCCGGATGTTACAGTACCTACCCCTTAAAGAAATCTCGTCCCGAGATTAAATTTGTGTTAACCGCTTAGTGTGACTAAGAAAAAGACTTAAGATTTACTAAACCAGTTGAACATGACGCTGATAACTTTATTCAGCAATATCGGATGCTTCGACACTTCTTAATATACATAAATTTCGGCTAGGTTGACCAGGATATCTAATCCATTAGAATAGGTATCTTAGGGAAATATCATTACAAGATTTATGGTTGGTATAAACGCTTTATGAAGAAAACCTCTTAATAGTGAACACATCAAAGGAGAAAGTGTAGTCGCGTGGTTATGTCTATATAAAGTTATAAATGTCTTAAGGCAGAGTCTCGTTTCTGCTATCTGTAATGTTCGATGATTAATAACGGATGAGGCTAAAGGACGTAAGTGACCAACTTACTTGGCAGTACTGAATAGTATAATGACTTAAATTTGTGTACTATTTGTCTGCAATGAGTAATTCAACTGAATACTATATCGACATATGCTTATCTTGTTTAAGGTGGGTTTCATCACCTAGTTGATAAAGTTTGTACAATCTGGGACCACTCCAGGACCCAACAACAGCAACCATAACGACAATAAATATAACAAATGGTGATGGGATGCCGAGAATGAGGACATTTCGAGAAACAATATCCCCAGAATAAAGTTCAATAAATGAGAGGAGCTCGCGAGAGAGCTTATGCGATAGACGGCGGATTATGGTACTCAGTCGTTAGTTCGATGAATCAGCTCCATTAGCTCAAGTGTGTAACAAGTCTGTTAGTTCCACGAACAGTTCATGATTGCGAGGATTGGCAACGGCAAGAGTAATAACTCAAGAATGAGATAAGGTAGTCCCAAGCGAGGTCTTAAGATTCTGCTGAGTGGTAAGGCACGATTGTGCTTCTAAACCCTTCTAACGAATTCCGGTGATTATCGAGTTCAAGTTCATACTCGTCTCATATCGGATACCATTAAGCCCACTCATTTATAATTCATTATTTGCATAAAGAAGCGTCCTAATTTATGTAAATAATCAATTGATAAACTTATGGTTCGGTGATTTACAATTTATTTTTTTAAATGAAGAGGCGTCCCAATCCTTTCAAATAAATATATTATAAATCATCCTACTTAATAATTCCCGATGCAATACGCGTACTCAGATAACCTTCAAGGTGATGGATGACATGACGATGCATGTGCTCTAATGAGTATGGGACGAGTGTTCAAACCTCGTCTTCGGAGACTGGGAGTAAAACTACCAGGCGAGATCGACATAGAGTTCAAGATAGTTAATGAGTACTCGGTTAGAGTAGAGTTCAAGATAGTTAATGAGTACCTTGGTTAGAGTAAACTAGGTAAAAGTCTCGATGAACCAGTCAACATAGCAATTATCATATAAATCTTCCTATTACAAGTCCCTAAGTCCCAGCCTATACGCATACTTGTACTACAAAAGTTTTATACATAATCCCCTTTAACCAAAAAATTATAACGGTCTTCCGTGCAATACAATATAGTATAAATCTATAATAAAATAATGTATTTAAGAGACCATTGTTTAACTTACAATGTCTGAGAACGAAATGAGACCATTGTGCAACACACAATGTCTGACGAGTAAGATGAGACGATTGTATAATAACTCAACAATGTCTGACGAGAAAGATGAGAACCATTTAAACTCACAATGTCCTGACGAGTAGAAAGAGACCATTGTATATCTCACAATGTCTGACGAGTAAATGAGACCATTGTGCAACCCACAATGACTTAAAATAATCTCATATTTATATAAAACTCTTATATAAATAAGCGTAACAGATAAACGCACGAAAGAATACAAAGCATATATATATATACTATATATAAATTTAAATATATATAAATATAATATATAGAATGTTGTGTGTTGTTGTGTGTGTGTGTGTGTGTGTGTGTGTGTGTGTGTGTGTGTGTGTGTGTGTGCCACGTAAAGCACTTAATGCAACACGTAATGTAAGCACATAAGCAAGTAGCGTGTATGCACTTTAGAAAATTCTTTTGATGTGACTGCAATATGTTTTAAGAAAATCGACTATAGTCCTATGGGTAAAATATGACCTAGTTTCTCTATAGCCAGTGCTCTGAAACCAATCAGTAACACCCCCAAAAAATGACAACGCATCGAATACCACTTAGGTGTCAACTAGTCAACTGTCAAAATACACCCCATAGGCGCTTAGATACAAGAGAACTAACCTCTAAATTTGCTACTTCATAATACACAGCGCTAGATACAAGAGAACGACCTCTAAATGTGTCGTTTGTAAAACAATCTCGTTGATTTAATCAAAATCTTGAATTTAATATACATTTGTCCCGTAATTGCATCACAATGAAAAGCTTGAATGTATAGACTCCAATGCACTTCAAGAAATCCGAGCATATAATTTCCCTGAGAAAAACATGCTTAAAAAGGTCAACATAAAGTTGGTGAGTTCATAGGTTTCTGTAAATACAAACGCTAGTTCCAATAAATGTGTCTGCCCACTGTATCATTACAGTGTCATATAAAAACGTTTAATGACTACTGTCTCCCTACAGTATCATAAAATAATTGTGTGACCATTTAAATTCTTAAATGTCCTTCCAAAATGTATGTATGATTTTTAGAAATCAATTAGCTGTAAAATATGCAAGACCATTTCTATCCCCAAATAGTCCCAAAATGTACGTGTCAAAGTTGGATCACAAATATCCAAAATATGTATTGCCACTTTATTCAAGTGTGTATAAAACCATGATTACCATTACTCTAAGTTCATGAACTGTGACGTAGACTTGTATGTATGCCACTTTATTCAAGGCATAGTAAAAGTGTACCCATCGTAGGTGTTCCCTCCAAGAACACCCGGGCGATAATAAAATGTCCCCACCTGGACACCCTCAGCATTGAATTACTTGGACGTGTGCCTACCAAACCATGTCCCCACCACGGAACACCCTCAAGCATTGAATACTTGTAAACAACAACCGGATCTAAATCCATATCATAAAATAATAGCATGCGTTTACGTTTAAAAACTAAACCAGGTATTGTATCTCCTCGCGAGATATATAAATGAGTATGTAAACCAAACAGGTAATCAACCATGTGAACGCGTTTTTGTAAACATTATGCCAAACGGAGTTTGAAATGAGCACGGTAACGAGTTTAAATCAAACACGTAATTGAATTTTAAACAAGCATGTTCCTCACGTCCCAAAATATATGTAAAACAGTAAAGACATGGGGGCTATGAACTCACCTTGATGTTGAAGAACGATTGATAGGTAGGCATCTAATTCACTTTGATGATGAAGAATGACTGATAGATAGGCATCTAATATGCACAATACGAACAGAAGACGAAGCTGCTTGACCGAGATGATGCAGCTTAACTTAACGGCTAAGTCCCACTAGCCTAGGATAATGTGTTTGGGTTTTCGGGTGAATTGTTATGTCAACGCGACGCGTTGATAAAAGATTTAAATTTAACCTTTGAAATGGTTTGGTGGTTGGTTAAATAAATAAATTGAAAATATACCTAAAGTGTGTAATATATATTCGATATATATTACATATGAAAAATAAACCGTTGTATAACTCGTACAGCGAATTATATAATAAAAACAGACAACTCAAGGATTAATGTGAACTGTATAATACTTTGCTAGTATTATATAAAAAGTGAGAGTAAATAATTAAACCAATTATTTCGACAACTCATTTAATTATTAAAAAGTCCTTGTAGACACACGTCTTTAAGTTATAAATTAAACACACGACGTTTGTAAAACTTTTACATAGTTTATAAATATAAAATAATATTTTATAAACTATATTTCTTTTCCTCGACAGGGGTCCGCGTCTAAAATGGTTTATCTCAATGTAAAAGTATAAGATTTTTTTTTTTCGTTCGTTGTCAGAGGTTTATTATGAAATTATATTTAATATATTTTTTAAAATATAACTTTAGGCCCCTTTTATCGTTATAACAAAATATAAACTTTTAGTAAAACAATTACTAAATATAAAAGTTATGTACGCTTTGCCATGAAATTCCCGTATATATATCGTTTTCCATTTCCGTAAAACTCGTTATTTTCCTTTAAATCAATATATATATATTTTGTGATTATCTGCGTTTCCAATATCTCAAATGTCCGCGTTTCCTAGATATAACATATTTATATATATATCGTTATATCTAATTTAATTCAATCAATAAATATTATATTTATTTAACCGATTATAACCACCAATAAACATTTGTCCGGTTTTAATATTTATAAAAACCTCTCGTTATTTTCGTTTGTTGTTTTGATAATATAAACCAAACAAACCCTCGTTGTTTCCTCGTTGATCCAAACGCGCCCTACTCGTGCCAAACCAAACACACCCTTTTCTGTTATAATCAATAAAACAAACACACCCCACTCGGCTTAAACCCAAAACCAAACACACCCGTTTGGCATAAACTGCCAAACCAAACGCCCCCGTTCGGCATAAACTGCCAAACCAAACGCCTCCGGCTGTGAACCACAACCCGACAGCCCAACGCACCCTCGCCGGGTTTATACCCGGCTGTTACAACCAACCAACGCACCCGTTTCGTTGTGCTATTGAAACAAACACCCTCGGCCTGCTGTCACTATACCAAACGCGCCCTACGTTGTGACTGCACAACCAAACACCCTTTTTGGGTGTTACCCCGCAACCCAAACACACCCATGGCTGTTAGACAGCCCTCCAAACACCCTAAACCAGCTGCTGAAACCCGAACAAACCCAACAGCCCAAAACCCCCCGGCTGGTCCCCCGCTGTCCCACAGCCTAAACCGACCGCCACATCCCTCCCCTCCCCCGGCTGTGGTTCAACAGGCCCGACCCGCACAAACACACCCGACTGTTATGAATCCGAATAAACACCCTTAGCCCTAAACCCAACCGACAGCCCTTGGCTGTAATTTATACAACCAAACTGACAATAGGCAGTTTCGCCAGCCCACACCCAACAGTCCCCCCGGCTGTGAAACCGCAAACCAACGACAACCTTCGGCGTGTCCCGACATGTTACCTAACAACTAAACGAACACCCCCAATTTTTAACAAGCCAAACGAACACCCATGGTGATGTAAACCAACCCGACCCCGGCTGTGAACCCACGAAACACAACCCAACGCACCCTCGGTGCTAGTACAAAACCAAAAAACGCACCTCGTCGTTCTATACAATAAAACCCAACGATCCCCACTTGTGCAAAATAACCGAACTCGACACAACTAACCCTATTGCGACGAAGCCAACGCACTCCTTGGGGCGTTTACAACTTCAAAACGCACCCTCTCGTGGCGGTTTAAAACCATGTGCACCCATGAGGGGTGGCTGCGACGATGGTGATGATGATGAGGATAGAGATGGTACTATGATGACGATGATGATGGTGGTGTTATAGTGGATGTGGGGCTGTCGTGGGTGGCTGCCGGAGAGGGGTGGTTGGCGGAGATGCCGTGGAGGAGCGAGTGAGGGAGAGTGAGTATGATGAGTGGGTAGATCCGGTCACAGTAATCATTTTTTTGTTCGCCGGAAAACTCCGCCGGAAAAGTTTTCCGGCGGCGGCGACGTGGTGGTGGCCGGAAAGTTGGCCGGAGAAGATGGTGGTGGGAGGGTGGTGGCCGGCCGCCGGTGTGTATGAGAGGGAGAGAGAGATTTTAGAGTGTGTGTGTGTTTAGTTGTATGTAAAATGAAATAATTATATATAAATTTTATATATATATTAAAACTTTAAATCCCAAGTGACAAATTGAAATAGTTTAGGGACCAAATGTGTAACTTATTTGGTATAGTTTTTATAAGAATGGTTCGGGACTCATTTGAGCGACCTAACGGACGATTCAACTCTCGAAACTTGCGTCATTGTTTTCCGAATCATTTTTCCGATAAAAATAAGTATTTACTTGATAATGTTTCATAAATATTTTATAATATTTAATAAAATATCTGTTATTCCTTTTGTGAACCGGTTTCGTTTTGTCCGAAATAAAAATTAGATTTTAACTCGAATATTCGCGTTATCCGCAACGCTGTAAATTAAAATGATGACTAATTTATTTAATATTTTATTAAATAAATACTGATAATTAAAAACAAATTTAATTGTTTTTGTGTGTCCGCGTAGTATATTGTTCGAACAATGTTTGCGGTGCTGTTTTAGCCTTTTCTCGGCTCCGTTTTCCAGGTCTCGGTGAAACTGAAATGTTGTCAGGAATGTCGTTTTAAACATCGAATTGCTTTAGGTCCGAGCCGTGAAAACGTGATTTAGATGGTTGTTCTTGTAAGTCAAGCCAGACCTAAAAGTCAAAGGGTAAAATAGTTATCTAAAAATCCGAAAATTCTCATGTTACAGTACCTACCCCTTAAAGAAATCTCGTCCCGAGATTAAATTGTGGTTATCCGCTAGAGTGTCTAAAAAAGACATAAAGATTAACTAAACCAGTTGAACATGACGCTGATAACTTTATTCAGCAATTAATCTGTGTTTCGACACCCTCTTAAGATACGAATTTTCGGCAGGTTTTACGCAGGATAATCCAATCCATTAGAATAGGATATCTTTTAAGGAAACATCGTTTCAAGTTTATAATTGTTATAAACGCTTTATGAAGAAAGCCTCTTAATAGTGAACACATCAAAAGAGAAAGTGTAGTCGCGTGGTTATGTCTATACAAAGTCATAAATGTCTTAAGGCAGAGTCTCGTTTCTGCTATCTGTAAGGTTCGATAATTCACATCAACGTGACTTATGGATGTAAGTACCCAACTTACTTGGCAGTACTTAATTAGTATCATGACTTAAATTGGTATACTGTTTGTCTGAAATGAGTAATTCCACTGAATACTATATCGACGTATGCTTATCTTGTTTGAGGTGGGTTTCATCACTTAGTTGATAAAGTTTGTACAATCTGGGACCACTCCAGGACCCAACAACAGCAACCATAACAACGATAACTATAACAAACGGTGATGGGATGCGAAGAGTGAGGATATTTCGAGAAACAATATCCCCATAATAAAGTTCAACAAATGGGAGGAGCTCGCGGGAGAGCTTATGCGACAGACGGTGAAATATGGTACTCATTCGTTAGTTCGAGGATGAATCAACTCCATTAGCTCAAGTGTGCACAAGTCGGTTATCTCCACAAACAGTTCATGATTGTAAGAATTTGTAACGGAAAAAGTAATAACTTAAGAATGAGATAAGGTAGTTCCAAATGAGGCCTTAAGATTCTGCTGAGTGGTAAGGCACGATTGTGTTTCTAGACCTTTTTAACGGATTCCGATGATTTTTGGGTTCGGGTTCATACTCGTGTCATATTGGATACCATTAAGCCTAGTCATTTATAATTAATTATTTGCATAAAGAAGCGTCCTAATTTATGTAAATAATGAATTGATAAACTTATGGTTCGGTGATTTACAATTTATTTATTTAAATGAAGAGGCGTCCCAATCCTTTCAAATAAAGAGATTATAAATCATCCTACTTAATAATTTCCGATGCAATACGCGTACTCACATAACCTTCAAGGTGGTGGATGACATGACGATGCATGTGCTCTAATGAGTATGGGACGAGTGTTTAAAACTCGTCTTCAGAGACGGGGAGTAAAACAATTAGGCGAGATCGACATAGAGTTTAAGATAGTTAATGAGTACTCGGTTAAAGTAAATAAGATAAAGGTCATTATGAACGAGTCAACATAGCAATTATCATATCAATCCTCTTATTACAAGTCCCACCCATACAAGAATTATAATACTTAGATTCATACATAATCCCGTGTAAACAAAACTGTGACGGGTTTCGTGTAAAACGATATTGTATAAGGTTATGAAAAAAAATTAGAGACCATTGTATAACTTGCAATGTCTGAGAAATAAGTGAGACCATTGTGCAACTCACAATGTCTGAGAAGTAAAATGAGACCATTGTGTAACTCACAATGTCTGAGGTGGTTGGAATGAAAATCAAGTATGTATATAAATAGCATTTATATAGTAAAACATTGTTGTTTTTAAAGAATAAGCATGGCGAAATGGAATGCATCATGGCATAAATGAATGATGGCAAAATATCATATAAGATAAATTAATGTTTGGATAATGTTTAGGACATACGAGCTTATAGTATTACTTTGCCTTAAGAAATGTTCTATCATTTATATAATAACTCTTATATAAATAATGTAAATATACATAAGGGATGTAAGCATATATGTATATATGTATGTCATGTAAGCACGTAATGTAAGCAAGTAAGCAAGTAGTGTGTATGCACATGAAAAAGTTTGATGTGATGCAATGTTTGTGAAAACGGTTATAGTCTAGGTAAAATATGCAACCTAGTTCTCTATAACCTTGGCTCTGATACCAATCTGTAACACCCCCAAAATGGGTCGCAGCGGAATAATGTCTGGAGCGTTACTTCATAATACCATTGCACAAGACTTGAGAGAACGACCTCTAAATGTGTCGTTTGAAAAGTAATCTTGTATTATTTAGACTTCAATGCACATCAAGTAAGCCAAGCATCTAATTCACCTGAGAAATTAAAAGTGTCAACATAAAGTTGGTGAGTTCATAGGTTTAAGTAGATGTAAATGTAAAACCCAAAATTATATATATAGGTTTACTGTGTTACAAGTCTCGCCCATACAAGACTTGCAACGCATAAACTTACTCATATAGGTTTTCTTAAAATGTATAGACACAAACCATACAAAATGCATTTATTAAAATGTTGAAATTCGAGATTTGTAAAGTGTGCGTGACCATTTCAATCCTTATAATAGCCACCAAAATTGTAAGTATAATGTTGGACCGCAATGTTTTCAAAGAGTATGATAATTGTAATGAGCATAATGTCCCATAATGTTTCAAATGTGTATTGCCTAGATGCAACATAAAGTGTGATTACGATTATTCCCCTAAGTTCATGAAACTGCGATGTAGACGTATCAGTATGCCACTTTATTCAATGCATGGTAAAAGTTCATGTGTATGTCATGCTGGCCCTGAGGCTCCAAGCCAGTCGTGATCCGACATGGTATAACGTTCGTTAGTCCAATCTCGAACTAGTGAGAGCTAATCACCCGAACGGGGGTTGTCAATCCCTAATAGATCTATTTTATAACACTCGTGCTTACCCTCTAAGTAATTTACAGTTCATGCAACCTAAGCTAATCCGTAATCATTTGAATGAAAGTAAACTTGTTTCGTCCATAAGTGGAAACAAGTATTGTATCTCTCAACGAGATATGAAAATGAGTTTGTAATCAATCATGTAATGAGTTTGTAAACGTTTATGTAAACGAGTTTGTAATCAATCATGTAAATGAGTTTGTGAACGTTCATGTATCCGAGTATATAAATGAGTTACGAAATCAAGTATGTAAACAAGTATGTAGAAGAGCATGTAAAAGAGATTGTAAATGAATATTTAAACAAGTTGTAACGAGCATGTATTCTCCCCCGAGATTTGTAAAGTAATGTAAAACAAGTGAAAGAGGGGCTATAAACTCACCTCTAGTGAAAGTAGTGATCATCGCAAAATCAACAGAGTAATCGTCACAAACGATCCGGAATGCAACCTAATTAATTATAGGTCGTATAAGTATAATGTATTTAATATAAATACATCATATAATTTTATAGAGTTATATCACCACCTATTAGTTTTGTTTAACTTATAAAAGTCAAAGAAATATTTAAATTGTACTTGTTAAATAAATGTTTAAGTATTTGTATCCGTAAAAAAAATATTATTGTTGTCTGATAATTGATTATTCGTTAATAATACTTGATTTAATATTTTTATTGTTTATATAATAATATTATATAAATAGTTTAATTGTTTTATAAAATGATATATAAAAACATATATAAATATTATATAATTGATACTACAATATTTCTTAATGTTTTTATAGTCCAAACGGACCCGAAAACACTTGTAAATCATATTTTAAAATGTTAACAGCTTTATCATAGTTTTATAAAAATGTAAAAAATTGTTTATAAAAATTAATTAGTTTTTGTAATTTCTATTTATCCGAAATCTTTAAAAACTCATAACTTGCTCATTTTAACTTAGTTTTGCTTGTTCTTTATATGTATGAGATCGTGACGAGATAAAATATTCAAATAAAATAATCACAGATTTTATAAAAATCTTTGTCAAAACAGTAAATTCAAAACAGTTTATAAAATCAATTTTATAACTTTAAATCTTGCAAAACTCACAACTTCTTCGTTTTAATTCTGTTTTTAGAGTTATTTATATGCACGGTTTCCTATTGAGATGATCTATCATAATAAAATATTTATATATTTTTATTAGATTCAAAACAGTGCTAGTTTTTATAAAACTATATTTATAAAAACACTTTTATATATTTAATTATCGTAATCTCGTAAAATTCATAACTTCTTCGTTATAGCTTTGTTTTTCGAGTTCTTTATATGCTTGGAATCCTCATAAAATGTACTATTCAAATCTGTAGGATTTTTATGTTATAAAAATTCGAATCTACTCAGAATGATTAAAACAGTTCGTATGTATATGTATTGTTTATAAACTAGTTTTATAAATTATTACTTGATTAAATTTGTACAAGTCCTTTAAATTAATTAATACCACATGTATTACATATTTTGGGCCCTCAAGTTTATGTCCATCATTCTTGTGAAAATAAAATGTCTTCATAATTATTTGTGTATAAACTTTATAATTAAACTTCTAACAATTAATTTATAAAGTAAATCTATAAATTAACTAACACTTATATAAAGTATGTTCTTGCATTTTAAACATCATTTTATCATAGATAATCACATATTCAAATTAGGTACATAGTTGTTTATTTTATAAACTTATAAAATAAATCCTAGGTGGTGATTAACAATATAACATTTATATAAAATATGAAAATGAATAAATTTAAAAGATTAGGGTTTATGTCGACCTTAGGAGAGTGTATGAAGATGATGAACAAACAATCAAACCCCAAAATGCAAACCCTAATCCAAAACCCTA